>JAQIXR010001710.1:0-10699 GCA_034700825.1 Quadroppia sp. Gr-Ori-00064 | reverse complement strand
CATATTTTTGGCTTTTATAATACATATCATATTGAATATTGAGGGTCCTATAATCACATATATTTATACGCTTTAATGATAACATGTATTGAAAAAGCAATTCAAATATCACTTTAATGCAAGTTTTGTCCCCTTTGGTCACCTCTAGACTTGCCATCCACTGACCCCTTATAAAGGCTACACTTTTTGCCTTTCTTTCAGTCTTTGTTTGAATTTTGAAACACTTTTTCATTAAATTTTCGTCTTTTGAAAACTTTTGTCTTTTTTTCATTTTGATTACAATCCCTGTCCTCACATTCGGGCCACAATTTAAACAATTTTTTCTCATTTATAATAACCATAATTTGTCTCAAATATATCAACGTCTCTTTGACTATAACTCTCTTCTACACAAAAAGTATTCACTATTGAATTGAATCAAAATTTGTTTTATATTTAATTCTTATAATAATTAACATTAAATTGATTTTTATAAACATTTTTATTATAATAATTATAAAAGTTGTTCTCATTTTGTAAAACAATCTTAAATTTAATGACATTTTTAACAATTATTTCACACTTTATTTACAAATTGAATTAGAATTAAATTATTGAACAAAAGTTTTTCAATGGTTTTCAATGGCTGTCGAACAGCACAAGCGGTTCAAGTTTGGAAGGGCTGACCAGTGGTTGGATGTGTTTGAGGCACGGAATGAGTTTTACTGCCATTCAGTCAATCATATTTTAATTACATTAAAACCAATTAGACTGAAGTAGTCCTGAATTGTCAAACCCTCATCTCCTGTGACATCGTATGCCTTCCCAGAGTTGCAGTATTGGCACCGGTATTAATGACATTAACTGTGGACAGTTTGTGGTCACTTCGGGGTAGAGTTCGCACTGAATTGCATTGAAATGTGTTGTTAGCCATCGAGACGTGGGTCAGTCGGTTGGGCACAGGCATTGACATGTGACAGGACAGGGCTGTCGGCGGCTCTGGTGTTATAAGCATTGAATTGTGTGAATGCTTTTGTCCGGTGCTTGACATCGAGTGACCGAAATCATTTTGAATTGAATTTGAGTGCAAGTGAACTGTTCCGGGACTGGCATTCATGGCTGAGTGGGGTTTGAGTGGAGAATGAGAGCTCGGATTCTTAGTCAGACTCAACTCATCCATCTTTTGGACCTAAAAGGAGTGAAAAACAGATTATTCGCAAAGAATCCAAAGTATGATTGAATGCCATTCAATACCTGATAGTTCTTTCGGATGAGTTTGGCCTCCAATCGATTCCTGTCCCTCTGATAGAACACACCCGCGAACACCAATACGTTTAATATCAATAATGAGCACCCAATGGCTATTGTGACGGAAAGGGCTGTTGAATAGCTTCCCTGTTGTACAATCATAGAAACGGATGCATTATTGGGCGCACCATTAGTTTTGGCAGTTCCCGAGTCTAAGGCACTTTGTTGATGGGTCTTATCTGCTAATACCGGTGCTGTACTCGTAGGTGTCGAATACAAATGGCTGGAGTTATGGGTGCTATTGAGAGCTGGAATGGCATTCGGGCCGACAGTGGCATCAATATTCATATCAGCGCTCGAATGGGTTGTAAAATAACTGCTTAATGGTGTCGGTGCTGTTTGAGAGCCTGAGCGCACAACACCATCATAGCTGAGTGGGTCGTCGTGTGCCTGAAGTGAGACCAAGAATATTATAATTTATTCTTTCATTTCATTAATTCCTTCAATCAGTCATTCATTCATTCATTCATTTCTCTCTTTTTCGAGTTATTATTATTTGTGATAATCTCTTACCTCTAATAAATGGTGTTCCTCAGCATTGGTGGGGCCGGGAGTGTGCAGTTGTGGCAACAGATTAAGCCAATATGAGAGTCTGTGTGAGTGATAATGATCTCTAGTCTTGGGTTTCATTGCTATCAATACAAAAAATTTTATGTCGTTTTATATTCACTCGATTTGTCTTCACAGACACTGTCTTCACAGACACTGTCTTCAGACCTACCGATCGTTAAGTATTGCTGTTGTATGTCGTCATACGGAGGCCATTGGACCCTACCCTTAGCACTGGCAGCACTTCTATCATCAGTGGTCGACACAGTGTTTGGATCTCTGATATATGTATGCAATAAAAACAAATTGAAAGTCGAATTATGATTAATGACAGCGAAAGGACAGACATATAAGCCTTACCCCGTCTTTGCAAAGTTAGCCCAATATGTCATAACTGTTTCGGAGAGAGTGCTCTCAATGCGGGAATAGTTGCTCGAAAAGAAGGCTAATTTCATGCCAGAAACAAGGGGTGCGCCCAACACATAGGCCAAGTCCTGGCCGTGAATACAACCGGAACGGGAACTGAAATCTCCCTCTTCTGTCTGATACACAAAATTGTAGAAATAAGTGCCCTTTTTGACCCTCGAGTGCATAAGACCGGCCCTTATTATAGGGGCCACAATAAGCGCGTCTCCAAACGAGTCGGAAATGGAGTCAAAAGTGCTGATTGGGTGCAGCGCCGGTCGCGTCCAATCCGTGTATTCGTTGACAATCGTTAAGAAAATTTCCTTTTAATACAAATGAAGAGAAATTGTATTGAAATGAAATGAAAGCAAAAGAGAGAGAAAGCAAACGATATTTTTGTGATCCAAAGAGAGTCTGATCTGAATTTGACTCACCTGTAAGTGATATGAAAATAGGTTTCTGACCAGAGTTCTCAACAGCCTGTCCCTCCTATGAGGATCGATACCATTGCGTTCGTCTTGTGCTGAGAACTGGTTGTAGGCCTCGATTTTGGTCACTCCAAACAATAGGTCGTAATTACCATAAAGTGAATTGATATCAGACATAAGGACTGCCGGATCGTTGGGTATGACTATGCCGTCGATGACGGGTCCGAATGCTGTCAAATGAGTCGGAACTTTTAGATCTACTGCTATGATATCATCGACTGATCTCTGGCGAAGACAGTCAACCATAACTGAGTTCTTGTCGGGTTCGTTGGGACAGCGCAGGGCTTTCGCCAGATTCTGTGAATGCGTCACTGAGTCCGAGGCTATAGCCCAGGGAGACAGAGCTGATCCGCTTTGCATAATTGCTCGATGGAATAGACCTACAATTTGTGCAATGATTAGAATGAATAACCATTTAATATATCATTCAAACCTCTGGCCATTGGGGACATCATCAGGAAGTTGGCACAGGCAGCTCCATGTCCATGGCCAAGGATGGTCACATTGGTCTCGTCTCCGCCAAACTCCTTGATATTCTCCTGGATCCAGTGCAGAGCCGCCACTTGATCCATGAGCCCAAAGTTTCCTCTGGCTGTGCCGTCGAGGGAAGGGAAGAAACCTATGAGCGAAGGAAAGTAATGCAATCTTGAGATTAGAAACTATTAGAGAATTGAATGCTTTAATGCTTTGCCGAATGAAAGGCATTGAAAATATTGATCGATTGCATTATAATACGAAATGACGGATAAATTGAGGATTATTTTCAGGCAATACTCTTATGAATGCATTAAAACAAATAATCTATAAACGAGAGGTCAGTCCAATAGACCAACTCTGCATTGAATCCCATAGTTGTTCAATGGAGTCAATTATGTATAACTTTGAGCTCGTAATGCATTCAGTATTTGTCAGAATCTGTTTGACTCACAATTGTATTGAATGCAAAATTTTTATTCCCTTTTCATTTGACACAACGATTGAATGAATTCTTGAACATTATTTTCTCGGATCTGTTTGTCGTTCAATTCATTCCTCTCTCTTTGGACTTAATTTGCATATGAGTTGAAGAACTACTTCTCGTATATAAACATATTATCGATATATATATGGCTTAGGAATGCATACAATAAGCGCTGACAACAAAACAATGAAACAATAGATACGCCAACGAAAGGAAAGACAGAATAAGAGTGAAATTGCATGAAAAGACAATCATATAAGACATTGAGAGCATCTCTTGAACGCCATTTCCCTAATATGTGCGGCACTGGTAGTAATGTCGGTCATATGATTAGCTAATTTCACGACTTTTTTGACACTTTTGGTGATGTCTTTCACTCAAGACTTTTGTGAAAACTTTAATTCAATAAAAGTTTTTTATCACTATTTTTATTGAATGAAATGTATTTTCATTTCTTTAATTGGCTTTTAGTTTATATTAAATAAAAACAACTATTTATTACAAATTGTCAGACCATTGAAGAACACAATCAGCAAAACAGTTAATCGTCTTTAATAAGTCTTATGTTTATTAATGTAAATAAATGTTCAATTTTTGTGATTCTAAGGAATATATTCAGGTTTTTGAAGAAAAAATATAATAAAAATTTAAATAAGAATATGTTTTGGAAAATGTTTTACATATAATACACATAATTATGGCATTAATTCTTAATTATTTTTTATTCCTTTTATGAGTTAAACATTTTTTTCATTGAAATTATGAGAAATCGATTGTTGGTGTTGTAGTAGAGATGAGTTGAAGGCAAACACTATACAAATGTAATGTTAAAACCAAATAAAAGTCTGTTTGAGATAACAAAAATGCAAAATATTAGGTGCAATGGATGGGTAGGAATGGAGGCATTCATTGGTTTGAGGGATGTTTGCAAAAAGTGTATAAAATAATTAAATAACCACAACTTCGTTGCAAAAGAACACAACCGAAAGACTGATTGCAATTGTTTTGGGTCTTTGAACAGGAAATTGACGAAAGGCTTTATAGACTTAACTGACTATCAATTTTACAACCCTTTTATATAACAAATAATAACATTCAATACTTTTTAGTGATCTTAGAATTAAATAAATTTATTTCAAATGAAAGAATAATATTTAATATTAAGTCGAGAAGAATATCATAAGAATTGACTCGAATCACAATATCAGAACATTTTAACATTAATTCAATCTTACGTTTAATATAATTATGGATTGAATTAATTTCAATGAATAAAGATTTTGATCAAACTTTCAAATTTAATAACTAATGAGTTAATCAGCTTTTGCTAATCGCGTAATCTTTGGCTTATTATCAAAAGATTATATTATTTTATGACATAATAGTCACCAAAAATGTCAACTTCAATGTAAGGCAAAAGTGATTCTCTATTTAGTGATTGTAATGACTTTTCGTTCATATTTTGATTTGATTCAAAGCAAGTATTGTTTACTTCATAGCCTGTAATCAATTCTGACAGCCATAAGAATACAGAATTCATTTGATCCCAAAAACGAACGGTTCTTATATTGAATGGCGAATAGAAGCACAAAACACATTGAATGAATGGTTGTGTCTCTCACCTAAAACCCCGATCCTGTAATTAATGGTGACAACCACGAGGTTAGCATAACTGGCCAACACTGAGCCGTCATAACTGGAGCCAGAGTTCCATTCGTATGATTCTCCATGAATGAACATCAGCACCGGTAGTCTAACCGCTTCTTTTCCCACTATTATCATTGGTTTGAAAAAAAGACAAAAATTAAATAAATGTTTTAATAATAAATTATTTGCAATTAAGTCTAAAAAGGGTTTCATTGAAGGGTTTCAGGGGTTTTTGTGATGAAAAATATATTAGTTATTAAAATGTGTGCAAAATGAGTGCGAGTGATGTAACCCTTGAGGGCTTTATTCATAGGAACTGTACATATAGTGTATATATTAGTCATATTATTTAATTCAATCGAATCACAGAATCAGTGAATTTGTGTCTAATATTGCTATACTTTATGGCAAATATGTACACATTATTAGCCAATGCTATCATTATATTTGAAAGCATTGTTAGAAAAGTCTATTTATATTACTTTATGTTATGATTCACACATTTATCGAACAGTAGTTTTATTTTTTTATTTCTATTGAAGACCCAAATACTTGGCCAACCATTTCATCAATGACTTCAACACAAGTAGTATCACATACAGTATATTGACTGAAACTCTAGAGAAAGGGTTGAGAGAGTGCTATATCTCTCAACACTAGACATGCAATCAATCAAAAATAGGATTCATTTCGCAATCTTTGACAACAAATCATATAATTGTGTATTAAATCATATGTTTTTCAATTAACGAAGACTTTATGTGTTATCACAATTGATGTTAAAGAAAGCGATGTTCTCTTTGTCTGACTTATCATTTGATGTATAAAATTGAGAAATACTTAATGTCTTTTTGAGCCCCAAATTGTTTGATACAATTATTTCTAAAACAATACTTTGTTTTACATTTTCCACAATAAAGTCTGTTTTGAAGTAATGCTCAAAATATAAGTAAAGCAAAAAAAAGGGATTTGCTATTTGAAAGCTAATCACAACTATGTTGGAAATGGAGTTTAGTTGAGTGCGATCTCAAAAGGAAATTCTGTAACAAGTTTTATATAAACTCATATTATATTTGTTTATTTACTATAGATTTTCACTCATTTTATTTGACTATCATTTGATTCAAACCCAATGAATGTCTCAATACTAGAGAAGGCAATAAAAGAATAAATTTATTTAATAAAAGCAAATATAGAGTCCTTTCACACAAATATAATAACAATATATATTTCCTATTATTGTTCATATAATGTATTTTATATGAAATATAAAAGTTTACAATTTTTTGTCAAAAGAAAACTTATGTACAAAAAAAATTAGAAAATTATAGCAATAAGTGTCTGATTTATGGCCAAAAAATATGAGATTTATTGGTTTGAAAGTCAATACTTTGTTAGAAAAGACTCAAAAGTAGGCAAAAAATATTGTTAAAAACTTTTATTATGACAGGACTTAAAGATAATGGAATCAAAGAGATGGCATAAAAGTGACTTCAATGTAAAATAATGATGAAAATAAAGCTCGAAATGGGATGTAATATAACTATAGCCCTCAAGGCATGCAATTATGTCTCAAGACTTCTATCAACGCAATAGCTGTCAGCTATGGCTATAATCTAAAGAATTTCTTATCATTTATAAGAAATTCATTTTACAAATTGTCGTTAAATACAGTGTTTTTATGTCTTTATATAAGTTTCACATTTAATCAACTAATAAGGAATGGCTGGAAATAAAGCCAATAGATATTGGTTTACAATAATATAAGACTATTTCATATCATATTTGCCTTCAGTTTTAATTAAATGGTTTATTGTATTCGTTATCGAAATTCATTATATTTATTGAAGTTTCAAAAAACAAAAATAAAATTATTTCAAAAAATATATTGAAATAAAATTTATTATTTTAATAAATTTTAATAAATAATAAATAATTTCTTTTATTATAATTAATTAAAATTTTATATTAAATTAATATTTTGTAAAAGAATAAAAATTTCAATTCAATTTCAGTATAAATAACAACAAAAATTTCATAATAAATAAGAGAAATTTATT
Source organism: Quadroppia sp. Gr-Ori-00064 (assembly GCA_034700825.1). Lineage (NCBI taxonomy): Eukaryota > Metazoa > Arthropoda > Arachnida > Sarcoptiformes > Quadroppiidae > Quadroppia > Quadroppia sp. Gr-Ori-00064. The sequence continues at coordinate 3,302 of JAQIXR010001710.1, read as the reverse complement.
AACTGAAAAACTAATATTTGATAAGAAAAGATGAAAACATAGAAAATGTGATAAAGATATAAATGAATGAATATATAGTGTTATGAATTCATTCAATAGTTGTGTAAAATCAGTGATTATTAGTAATATATATTTTTGTGTACAATATGTGAGAATGAAATTTATTTGTATTATTGCGACAATGTTTGCAACAAATAGTGAAACCTTTTGCTCACAATATATTCATAAACTGTTTGTCAACTGAACCGTAAGATAAGATAAATGCAAATATTAAAAAATGTCCAATTCATAGACCATGGCTTGGGAATGGTATGAAGGAAAGGAGGCAATAATAATAACAAAACACTTATTCAGATTACAAACATTTGAAACATATTTGAAAACTTTATTTTTCAAACAAAATATTCAAAAATTGTAATAAAAAATATCATTTTCACTGAATTTACATATTATTCGGTCGTAAAACTATTTCGTTTAATTCAAACATTTTATACAAGGATTAAAATAATGTTTTAAAAGAAATTTAATTAATATTAAAAAACTCTTGTATTCATTGAAAGTCTATAATATGAAAAAAGTTTGCTTTTGACATCAAGTGCTGAGAGCACCGTATGTTGTCGTTTGAATTTAATTCTTGTACTCTTCATGGAGTGTATATAATTACAAGAACTCATTTGTCAAGAATTGAATTTCTTGAATAAAGAACTATTTTTTTATTTAATACAAAATCGTTATATAAGTAAATACTATGTAAAAAGAAATCATTTTCTTTAGGATAACGTGAAATGCATTTCTTTATAGAGATATCGAAACAATTATTTAATCCTTATTTAACTGAATATAGACTAAAGTCAACGAATAACTTATTTTTTCTTACAATCAATATATCGATCGATTATTTATTTCAAGTGATGTCTATTTACTGTAAAGAAGACCCTGTGCTCTGCAATAGATAGCTGTCTGAGCCAATAGCGACTCCACATCTTTGCCACTTTAAAGCTTTGTTGTGTAAGTCATTATATTTTCTTATTTCCCCTTTGATTGTGAATGATCTGTGCGTTCGGCTCATGAAGTCTATCAGGTTTTGACTCTATTGTTGAACCCAAAACACAACGACTTCTCTCCAAAACATGTGCAAAACAGCAAAACATTTTCTATTCGTGTTCACTGAGAGCACACATATTCGATAAGCAAGAAGGCCAGGGATATTGAGTGTGTGCTTATCCTTCATTTAAATCAGTTTGGGCTCAATATAAAAATATTTGATAACAAAGGTGTGAAACAAAATTTCAAGTCATATAAATGTGAATAAAATTTGAAAATGTATTAAAAATTGAGAACCAATTTCATACATTCCCTCCCATTGCTGTCACTGCTATTGTGAGAGAAATGAGTGAGAGATAGATTTGAAAGCATAATGAGTCTCATATCTACTACTTGTGCTTTGAGTACTTTATTATTTACATTCTATGCTATACTTATATAAAGTTTGCATCTCTTATATAATCAGTTTATACACCCATTGTCTGACTTTCATAACATTCACATATCTATTGAAAATCATTTTTATATCAATTTAATGATTATTACATCAAATATTGAATATTGCAAAACAAATATTGAAATTACTTTTTAAACGAATAATACTTTAATTAAATAACTTTATCGTAAATAAGTTTCAAATGATTTCACTTTGAATTCATATCATAAATGTATTGAAGAATACATTTTGATATTATATAAAGAAAATTATTTGCAAAACACTCACTAAAACCTCAAGTAATATAAATATGAAAATATTAGACCAAAACTACTTGTGTTAAGATTACCAAAAATGATTTTTTGGTTCAACACTAAAGCACTCGATTGGGAATAAAAATATATATTCCATGGGTTTACTCATCGGCGCCTTTGATATTATCAACAAAATATTTGATGAAATCAACAAAAAAATTGAAGGAATAATATATAAGTTATACTTAATATCAAAAACACATTGTTTTGCAATGAAAAAATTGACTTAAAATTTCAAAATAAATACAAATTTTTTTATATATTTATATAAGAAAACCGAATGATAAATAAATTATATTTTTAGTGCAAAATGTATTAAAAATGTGAAATTTTATCTCAAATTTCATGAAAAATATGTAATAATTCATTGAATTATATTAGAAAAAAGGCATTACTGTATTTGAGTGAAAAAAATTGGACTTTGGGTTCATTTTTAGTATAATTTTTCAATAATTCTTTACATTATATCTTAACAAACAATTTATTTCATATCAATAAATAAACTCATTTTAAGATAAATTCATACCTTTCCCTCCCTTTCTGTATTGATTTATTTCAACGATTTTTCTTCAAAAACTACATTAGATTTATAGTACATTTGGGTTGAAATGGTTCTGATTCGTTGGGAACATAAAAAATCTGAATAATATCTGAGTATTGAATGCGAATAACAATAATCTTCGCATAACTTTTGTTCAGTTCCTAACGATTGTCTTCCCTTCACTCTATGCGCCCGTAATGACACTTATTTGCAATGCTTTCGATTTAGTGATGTATTAATGAATGCAATAATGAATGGATTCTTACATTAATCACACAATCGTTTAATATTTTTGATCATAATTGAAAATATCAAAAATTATTATTTTATTTGCATTCTTATGATTGATATTAACGTTATTAATATTAAAATAATAAAAACGCAAAATATTTTCACATAATATAAATGTAATTTTCATTTCATAATTGTTTGCAATAATTTTGTTGTTATTTATATATATCACAAAAATAACAATAAAATTACTGGAAATGAATTTACTTTTTAAAAATACAGTTAATTTACGAAACGATTACCAGAAATAGTATTTTATTTCTCACCAAACGATAAGAGAATAAAAGCTTTCAAAGAGTTTTTCAATTGAAGAAAAAAAGAGGAAAAATCAGTTCAACTGATGAAGAAAGTGTCGGTTCAGTAATGGTTCCCAAATGTCAAACATAACGATTGGCTTAAAATTCATTTAATCCTATGATTCGATTCATTTACATTCATTCATAGCTCACAGAAAATGAATTTTGAAAAAATCAAATTTAAAAAATAATGTCTTAAAACAAAATCGATTTTTGCGTTCAATATGTGTTTAAATGAAAATAATAAGATTTCTTCACAAAAAAAATGTGAATCGGATTTTGTGCTCACAAGAGGTTAAGCTAATTATATATTGATTTCTGAGATTTTCATCTCTCTCTCTCTCTCTCTCTCTCTCTCTCTCTCTCTCTCTCTCTCTCTC
>JAQIXR010001709.1:0-10711 GCA_034700825.1 Quadroppia sp. Gr-Ori-00064 | reverse complement strand
GTAGTGATTGATTGAATTAATTCTCAATTTTCAAAAATATCTTTAATTTGAAACTCATTTAATTGTTAACTAAATTTCGTTTCTTTTCATCACATCTAATGTTTTTCTAGTGATTCAAAGATTATTTGTTCCAACGTTTCAACAAATAATCTCTTTATATAAAATTGATTTTTATGTTTTGTATGTCTTTAGTAAAAAATTTGAATATAATTTGTATTAAAATTAATATTTTTTGTATATTTTCTTAATATATCAAAAAAGTGTAAATTTTTAAAAATAAATTTATTTTCATTGAAAGTAAAGTCAGTTTCGACACAAATGCCATAATCACAGTTCGAGTCATTGGTTAGTATTAAGTATTCTTATAATACATTCGTTTCTCAAAAGACTTTAAAATATAAAAAATGCATAAATTGTTAAAAGAGTTTGAATTCAATAAATGCTTTGATAGGAAAAGACCAAAAAGTCTTTCCTTTTGGTATAGCTTTTGGCGAAGTCTTTGCCATTGATAGTGGGATCAGAGAATGCCATCTTTGAGGGTTCAATGGTTTTGCCCAAAGTAAAGGTCATTCTAAGGGTATCGAGAAGTCTGGTCGCGATCTTCTGGCGCCTGAAGTTAGGGTGTGTCCAAATGCGAGCGACACCACATTCGGCCTCTTCTTCATCAGTGGATGCCATGAATGGGTCTTCACTTATGATACGGTTCGCAAATCTAATCCTTTCTGCAGATAAAAAACCGGCGATTCGTTTGGTTTTAGTGGCGAAGAGGAGATAGACTGACGAAGACTTGAGACTCGATTGGATGTCGACATTAATGCCTAACTCGATGTCCGCCACTTTGAAGAGTTCGTCAACTTTTTTGATCATATATTTGTATTTAAGCAAAAATTGTGGTAAAACTCGAATAACTCTTCCGTCTTCATAGACGCCGACCACGTCTTCGTGTTTCCAACCGTTGAATCTCAAGCTATTGACAAACATGTCGTGATATTCTTCGTGTGTCCTCTCGTCGACCACTTCTCCGATTGTGTACAACATATTACATGTCTTACAACGTCTTGAGTCGAAGTCCTTCTGTCCGAAGTCGAGGGCGTATTGTTCGGAGGCCTTGAAGAGAGACAACTTCCGGGAGACACCACTTCTACCGGCTTTGGATCCACTCTTCGGCCTCTTCTCTGATTGACATTTCAATCCATTTGTGGATGTTTTGCACTTTTTGACAGAAGTTTCGGCCTTTCGGTCAAAGATTGGGAAATATCTCTTCATATCAGGTGTCACTGTCTTTACCGGACTCTCAAACAATGCCATTATTTTGGATGACTTCGTCTTAAATACAATAAAACTAATTGTCTTTGAATTGAAACCAAATTCAGACAATCAGACAATCAGACCATCGTTTGCCTCAAAGGCGCCAAAGATTTAAATGTCACATAAAATACGTCCAAAACATCAATGAATTGTTTGAAGAAGTGATGCAATCATTGAATGGTTTCATTCAATCCACAAATAATGTGACAATTATTACCATTTTTAGACCCCTTTCCTTAAGCACAGCTTTAGTCAAAGACTTCCCTTCTCTTCAAAGTAATGTATTTTTGAATGTCTTTCAAATATTTTATTTATTTATCTTTAAATTTATTCATAATTAATGTCTTCAATGATTTAGTCGTTATTTTGGTTTAATTGCTGACAATTGAGACGAAGAAATGGTTTACTACTTCACGAGCAATGGTTTGAAAGCAATCAATGTCTTCAATCGTAACCCAATTGTCTTTCAGTGGTCTCACCGCCGATGACTATCTTCATGGGATTTGATAAACACGAGAGTAAGTAATGGACAACAGTTTGAGTCATATATCATATGGATTCGATTGCTTCAGATGAAGAGCTGATCCGTTGGGGATGGCCTGAAGACGTATGGTTTCATGTGGACGACTTGTCTTCAGCACACGTGTACTTACGTCTGAGAGAGGGTCAGACGTTGGACGACATCCCCAGTGATGTTGTCGACGATTGCGTTCAATTAGTTAAGGCTAATAGCATTAAGGGGTCGAAAATGAATAATATTGATGTGGTTTACACCCTGTGGTCGAACCTGAAGAAGACGGCAGACATGGATGTCGGACAGATCGGCTTCAAAGACAACAAGTCCGTCAAACACGTCAAAGGCATCGATAAGAACAATGATGTCGTCAAACGACTCGAAAAAACAAAGGTCTGAATCGATTTTAGTGGATCTCATGTCCTCTTTCTCTCTCTCGAAGACATTTCAATGAATTTATGGTTTTATTCAACATTTGATTCTTTATTCACATATCAATTGATTGTCTTTTGGTGTAATCAAACAAAAGGTGGAAAAACAAAACGTTGACTTCAGAGGAGAACGAGAGGAAAGGGATCGCAAAGAAAGAGATAATAATAAAGCAATTCAAAGGAATGTCAAACAAAAGGAAAAAGAAGATATGAAGAGGAAGGAAGAGGTGGCAAAACTCAAGAGTTATGACTCGGTTATGAAGACTGAGAACATGACGACAAATGAGGTATTGATTGAATCCAATCATTGATGACATCTACAAATGTCTGTCTTTCAGGACGGATACGATTCCGACGATTTCATGTGATGTCAGACAAGACATGGATTTTAGAATGTTTTCAATGATTTCAATAAACCTGTCATTCCTTCACTCCTTCTCGTGATTGACTTTTTTGAATTCAACGATTTTGGAGAACATGTATTCGAGGACAGCTTTGGCTGATTTGGTTCCTGTCGTGGCCTCACTTATGCCGAACACAAGACCCGATTCGCGTATGAAATACTCGACGTCACTGTCTGTGCATTTGTTGGCGATTTGGGTGAGACGGGTCGGTATGGAACTGAAGGCGTCGTCCAAATCAAACAATTCAAGCGAAGGTTTGACTAACTCTCTGAATGTCGGCGGAAAGACAGCCGGTTGTAGAGTGGGAAGAGGTGTCTCGAACTGAGGTTTGATGAGTTTCAGTGCCTCCCTGTCCATCTGTAGCTCTTCATATGCTTTGATAACTTGATTCAAATGACAATTATTTAACTCATTAATGGTTTTTGAAAACAATTTCTTGTAATCTGACGGCAATTCTTCGCTCTCTTCCAAACTGGAGAACGGCTTCTCTGACAGTAATTCTATGTCAGGAATGGTATAGTAATCGGAAATCTCTGGATTTTGGGCATCGATGGCATTGAGCGCAAAGTTGGGATCCATTAAGAAATTCAAAATTATGTCTTTCACTAACAGATTGTCTTCTTTTTCGATGTAATCGTCGGCAAACATTTGAGTCGAACCCAAGACAACAATTTTGCCCCCATTTGTTGGTTCGGTATAGAAAGCACAGGTAGGTCTATTCAATGGGAACGATACCGAACCAGTCGATAGCACAGCTATTGCCGGCTTCGCCACATTGAGTGTCGCACCGAATGGATAGACATAACTAATTGTCTGAATCTGATTCGAGTCATCACTGTCTCCGTTGACAGCTCTTTGCAATCTGTTTGCGCTCTGCAGTAGTCCTCTGTTTAATATACCGTTCCCTATCTGTGCTTCTTTTGGATGAAAGTATTTATAATAAGCCGTTCGGACGACACTATCTGTCAATGAATTAGACTTTTATTAATTTATTTCAATAAATGACTTTTCAGTGAATTATTTGAATTAATGTTTGTTTCGAACTATTTATAAATGAAATCAATTATTCATTTCATGAATGTCTCAAATGTCTGAAATATGAGCCAAACTATTCTCAGAAGAGAGTGGGCGTCAAGAAGTGGGCAGAGGGGGAGGAAAGGCACGAATTGGACAGGGATGAGATAAATAGAGGAAATATAGTATTACTTCCATTAACAGCAAATCACTTCTCAAAAAAAGATGAAATGAAATACTTTTGACATATATTATAGGCTAAAAATAATGATAAAATACATGATTGAAAGCATTGACAAACCATTATTAAAAGCGATTCCATATTCTTCTAATAAGAAGTTAACATTAGTTCCGGCCTTTCTTTCTCCTCCATCTCCTAACAGCACAAACAGTTTTCCGCCGTTTTGTACATATTTTCTCAAATGTTTGAACTGAAAAGAAATGACTTTTGATTGCAATAAATCCATAAATTCGTCAATACCTCAATGTCTGTGTATTTCGCTTTCGGACCAGAAATCACCAAAAGTGTTGTTTGCGATAGAATTTCATTATTTATGTCTTCTTTTGTGCTTTAATTATATTATCAAAAATATTGAAATATTTTAATTATAAAAAACATATTAGAAATCATTTTTAGATAAATGATAAGAAGTTTAGAAAATGAAACAAAATTGTCTTATGTCAGGGGTCAGGCGGTCAGGGATTGGTGTTTTGAATGTTAGAATAATGAACACATTTTTGATTAAATCATTAAAAATAAAATTCACTTTAAATGAAAAATCTTTTAATAAAAAATTATAATTATCTCGACTTTAATGAAAGAGTTTAAAACAATTGTGAAATGATTGGAACCGTTGTCTAAACTGTACCTGTTCACTTTCCATCCACTCGTTTTGAGCCGTCGGTTAAATGTTTTGTATCCATCATTGGGTGTAAAGTTAGGGCCCTTTGATATGTCAAAAACAACTGTGTTCTTCGTATTGCTTTCATTGGATTTGATTGAATTGTTCTGTAATAATAATAAAATAATTATCACTTTTCGGTATCTCTTACATGTCTTATGAAGATCAGGGGCTCTGATTGTAAAGTAATAAATGATAAATACCTCTAAAATCATTTTAATGATCAATACATAAAAAATTTCAATAATTCTATAAATTCTTTATTGAATTTGTTGTGTCTTTTGCTTTGTTTTATAGATTCGTTGCTATGATATTCATCTGAATTATTACATAATAAATACAGACCTATTAATATCATATCCAACAGCCATACCCATCACACCCTTGCCTACATCTGTGTGTCAAAGAGTACAATAGTCAATGAACTCAATGAACTTGGTCAAATGGCTTTATAGAGGGACAAAGTTTGCATTCTTTGCTCATTTATTTGAGTCATTAAGTCGTGAATCACAAGACTTTTGCTTACATTTAGTGCACATTTCATCATATATTTCCTTTGCATTATATGCCACACAATGACCTCAAGACCATTCAATTGCATTCAATTTCAGATTAGTTTATCATTATTTCAAGAATTCATTTCAAAAAATTATTTTCTTATTAAAAACACTAAATATTAAAATTACAGAAAACTACCCCTTGAACAGGGGGAGGTTTAATAAGAAATAATGACAAAAAAGTTATTGTTTGGATGAAATCATTTGTAAAGAGACCCGGAATAAGTTATTTCTAAATTGTAACATAGGTGAAATCACCCTTTAAGGGTGTTTCGATGTATTGAATTGTCAGTCAATGCTAAACAAAATCATTTTTTACTTTTGAATATTTTTAATCAATTAATCAAAAATGAATTTTAAGTTATTTTTATTATTTTTATGAAATACTCAACAACTCTAATGAGCAATCAATAGCCCATCGATAGGTGTCGACCCCTCCCATAATATGAGTGCTTATTCGTCTGAGGCCATACATTAGCGCTGGTGTATTGGGTGTTCTGAATGTAAATTATATATCTCAATACTGTAGCTGAATGTAAGAGCACTGTATGTATTAGACTCTAGTGTTGAGCACTTGTTAGCCCTTGAGTTGCACTGTTTGAACAACTCTTCTCTTCTCCACAAATCATATCTATATTTGTTTCATAAGAATAGATAAAAGCCTTTCAATTATGGCAATAATAATAATAATTATGTTTTGCTAATAATTAGTTATAATTAAAACTTATAGCGATTGTGATCATCAGAACAGCCGTACAAATGGTAAGTAATATATGAAAAGTTATGAACAGTTTTTCGTTGTATTTCTGTATATATTATAACAGTCGGCAAATGAATGCATACTTAATATTGAATCAAGTTTTTATTATTGTTTTCATTTCAATTACAACCACTTGTTGTTAATGTGATAACAAATATTCAAGTTTTAGTCCTAAAAATGTTTATAAAATGAATTCATATTTTTCATAATTACGTAATTTTATAATTTATTTTCATATCTTATATTATAAATTGATATTTAAAAGGATTTGAAGAAAAATATAATAACATTGCTATAAATGCTTTGCGATTATCATCTCAAGGCTTCAACAGTCTGTGCTTAGGTTTGATATCAGTCCTTAACTTATGTTTAATATTTGAAAAACACATCAAAAAAGTTTATAAACACTTTATATACAGTTTTACAATATATTGTGATTAGGCTTAACAGTAAAGTAGGTCTCAATTGATTTTAGTGAGAAAGTGAGGGTCAACTGAAAATGGGAGTCGAAGGGAAGGCAATATTTTGCCTTATTATAGAATATTGTTAGGTATATAATAGACCCCTATATTTGAGTACTTGTTTGATGAGTGAATTTGATGGCAAAAGTGATGATATTGTCTGACCTACTCTTCGTATAACTGGTCATCACTTTAATTAAACGACTCATCGTTTTATATAAAGTCTATAATGAATTCATTGAATAGTTTGCAAAACCATTGATTGACAAACAGTTTATGACACGTTTTGATGACATTTCAAAGTTATATCTAATTTATAGCAAAAATTCATTCATTTAATTAATATTTAATACATTTGTTGTTATTCTTATCATTGAATACAAAATTAGATAAAAATTTAACATTTGCTGAAAATTCAAAGTTTTGTCTAATTTTGTTTTGAAGTCTAACTATTGATGTGTTAAATGAATTATAAGGACTTGAGTCGAGGGTCAGTTGTTTTTCTAAACAAAAATCTATTTATAAACACATTATACTCCGGGTCTTATCCTTTGTTAAGAACCAATAGTCACGTGAACTTTCACTCCAACCAAATGCTGACGACTTTTGAAATTTTTGAAGAAGTTCTAAAGTTTACACATTTTAATGTATTTTTTGAAAATGATTTTAAAATATAATAACAATTGTTTTGTTTTATTAATCAATTCATTCAATGATAAAATGTTTAATATTTCAATGAAATAAAAATTTCGATGAATTTCATAATACTTTATCATTACGTAATGCTATGTAAAAGGGGTTTTAAAGTCACATTTGTAGGTCTGGAGAGAGAGAGAGAGAGAGAGATGATAATACCTGGGTCTTTGCATTGCAGAAATTGATTGCAAAATTTGTCTGAATTGTCTAATTTTGATCCATTCGATGAATGTATTATTTATTTTTCAAAGGCTTTCAATATATCAATAAAATGTCAATAAATTTGATTAACAAAAGTTTTGACATAATTATTGTAATTGTATTACAATAAGAAAAGTTAGTTAAATATGCGCATGGTCATTACCTGTGCTCATGTGGGCATTACGTAAAGAAGATAACTTTTATAATAAAGTTAGGCATCAAATGATTATTACTGTAATTGAAATTTTTTTATTTATTATTTCAATTTTACTCCCTTTTGATTATAGAGTTACAACCATTTGACTGAAATTGAAGCCATTCCTCCAAACCCGTCAGCGATGACAGTGGCCGCAAATGTAACCCATTCTGAGATTTGGGAGAAGAACAAGAAATACACGGTTTATAAAGTGGTCGTCAGTTGTGACGGAAAGACATGGGTTTTGTATCGCCGTTACAATGAATTCAGTAAATTATGTGATTTAGTGAGTGATCAGTCGTTTTGCTTTCGTTTCCATTCAATTCATTTACTCTTGTCTTGGAACAGATCAAAAAACAATATCCTTGGCTCTCAAAAGACCTGAAACTTCCGGGAAAAAAGTTGTTCGGAAACAATTTCAGCAGTGATTTCATCAAAAGTCGTCGCCAAGGATTGGATAATTTAGTGCAGAAAATGCTTTCCGAACCGCGAGTATTAGACCAGTGAGTGAACAGAATTTGCATTTTTTATACTATAATCTCTATTCTCACCTCAACTACCAGTGCCGAAGTGAGAGCTTTTTTTCTATTGGATCGCTTGAGTATGAAAAGCAGTAGTGGAGAAGAGGAACAGGAGGGCGACGAAGAGCTGACCATAACTTCTAATAATTGCGATAAACTCATAGATTTGGGCCCTTCAGAGAAAACTCACGCAAAGGCCAATGACTTTGAATTTCTTAAAGTGATAGGGAAGGGCAGCTTTGGACGGGTGTATTCTGCCCGACACAAGGCAGAGGACACGATATATGCGGTGAAAGTTCTCAATAAGAAAATGATTATAAAACGCAACGAAAAAAATCATATAATGAGTGAAAGAAATGTTTTGCTCAAGAATTTGAACCATCCGTTTCTGGTCGGCCTTTACTATTCATTTCAGTCGAGAGAAAAATTATATTTTGTATTGGATTACGTCAATGGAGGAGAGGTATGACATCTGAGATAACTGTGTATATGTTTATTGTATTCAAGCCTTCAATCTATTCATAAAGTTTTGTTTTATTGAGTTTTCAACAAATATATTATTTTATTGTTTTTTCAGCTATTTTTTCATTTACAAAAAGAGCGATATTTTGCTGAACCCAGAGCTCGGTTCTATGCGGCAGAGATTACCAGCGCTTTGGGTATTATGTGAAGTGTTTTCTAATAACAATTCTAATGCAAATTAAACCACAGGTTATCTGCACTCTCAGGGAATCGTTTACCGAGACTTAAAGCCGGAGAATATTTTGTTGGACTCCGACGGACACGTCATCCTCACTGACTTTGGTCTCTGCAAAGAAGGACTTCGAGAACGGGAAACAACGAACACATTCTGTGGAACTCCTGAATATTTAGCTCCAGAAGTGTTGCGAAAGGAAGCATACGATAGGAGTGTCGACTGGTGGTGCTTAGGGGCTGTTCTCTATGAGATGCTCTACGGATTGGTTGGTCTTTGGGACAAATGATTGAAAAATATGATTAATTTAAATGATTTGATTTCAGCCGCCGTTCTATAGTCGCGACACCGCAGAAATGTATGACAATATTCTTCATAAACCAGTCAGACTTCGCACCAACATATCATTGGCCGCTCGAAGTATACTGGAAGGGGTATATACTCTCAAAGGGGCTATTTATGAGCGAATTTGACATTTTTATTTCAGTTATTACAAAAGGATAAGAAGAAAAGGTTGGGTTCAATGGAGGACACGGAAGAACTGAGAAGACATGAGTTTTTCAAACCCATTAATTGGACTGATCTCGAGTCCAAGAACATTCCGCCCCCTTTTAACCCAAATGTCGTAAGAATTTATTTTAAATATGAATTGTTTTTTTTGAATATCATATGAAAATGTTTTATCCCCTAAAAGAAAGGTCATTCGGACCTGAAGAACATTGATCCAGAGTTCACGCGCGAACCCATTCCGGCGTCGGTTTGTAGGTCAGGAATGAGTGTCTCTTCCAGTCTTCCGGATAATGCATTCCAAGGCTTCTCTTATGCCCCTCCGGTGCAACTGACGGGATAGGGATTGAATACAACAAACCCTCGATTACCACAACTTCGTCGATGAGCTTAACTCTAATCTAATGAAAAACTTCGCACAAATTCGAGGCTTATATTCATTGAAACTCTAATCAAATGCAAAACTAGTCGTCAATTGTTTTACTGTAAAATTGTTTACAATTAATTAAAAGCCATATTTGTTGAGAAGTTCTGTCAAGACATCAATTAATGCTCAAAAATTTCAACAAATATTATTGAATTAAATCTATTTTTAATTATAAAACGATAGAAAAGATGAAATGAATTGTTTAAATCAAACCTACCGTTCCTTTGACTTTAAAAAGTTTCTAAATTATGAAATAATTATTAAAACATATTTTGTTTTTTGGTATAAATATTATTGCTTTGAATCCAATAAAGTGATTAAAACAAGACTTTATTGGCAATGAGTGCCATAAAAATACCTGTCTTCTAATTTTCAAATCATAAGCAAGGGCATTTTACAAAGTGTGCACCCTTTGGAAAGTCATCATTTAATTACAAATAAATTTTTTGAAGCTTTAATCAAAACTTCAATTCATTTGAGGAAAACTTTAGTGAAATTCAAACCAAATATCGATTGAAATGAAAATCAATTCTTTGGAAAGTCGTGAGAATTGACATTAAATGCAAGAATCGATTCTTTGAAGCAAATGAAGACCATTTGTTTGGCTGTGATTGCAGTGAAACCTAACGACAAGGCATTGAATCTCTGTATAAATTGAATGCAAATGTTTTGTCTTAAGACCACTTCCTCTCGAGTGGCGCTCAGGGAGTGTCTGAGAGATGACTCCAAACACGCGTTCAATGATTTAAACGCCATTTAAAGCACCAAAACATCAATGGATTCAAACGATTCACCAGTTCTTGAGAGGACATCGAAGGGGTGTTCAGTGATCGGGGTCTTAATCGGTGACGAATTGGGACAAATCAAACGAATAGATCTTTGCGCCAAAAACAAAGTGATTGCCATAAATCGGGAACCAATTGATGGCATTCATCGACAGAAAAGTGTTTCTTCGATATGTAGTCTTCAGAACCAGATTAACAACAATTCAATGGATTTCTTAATTGCAATCAAATCTAATTCTTTGTCAATCTATAACTCAATGTCCAATCACTTGCACCCGATTCGGGTGGGAGTGGACAACCCGTCGCCACTGATTGGGTGCCAACCGATTGATA
>JAQIXR010001708.1:0-10726 GCA_034700825.1 Quadroppia sp. Gr-Ori-00064 | reverse complement strand
ATTGGACGTTATACGACGGTATAACCAACACCTCTTGGGTACCGCCCCTAACGGATAACCTCCATTCCGTTACAAATGATTCCATATTTTTGTAATATATATATATTTTCTAATTATAGCCCCTTTTATTTGAAAAAATAAAGAGTGAAAATTATTTGCCAACAATTCAATGCTCTTATTCTTGTAATCACCTTTTTTAAGGGTGTTGTCCACTGACTGAACGTATATAATAATAAATATATATATTTTTATTTACTTTATTATTATTACAATTTATATTCACTCATAAATTCATAATAAAAAACCAGTCATTGGTTTCCAAATTATATTTATTAGATTTACAGATATTTTTTATTACATTATATTTTTGTCCACAAAAAACAGTTCAGTTTATTAGCCATTAATATATGTAAATATATTTCTTATGTTTTTTTTCTCTATATTTGGTTTTCGATATTTGAGCCCCGAATTGAATACTGATTTGACGATTGAAGTTATCATTCAATGAACTGTTTGTTTGCGCCCAAAATCTACAAAAACATATATTAATGTATTATTTTGTGTCAAAAAAAAGTGTTTTGAATATAAAGTATATGTTTTATCAAAAGGAATCAGAAAAAAGATGTAAAATATCGTAGAATTTTATGAATATTTTGTGTTTATCTATAGTTTGAACTATAGTTTGAATTACGAATATTAAAGAACTATAAGTTTTTTATAATAAAAATTGAATGAATACAAACAAAGTCGAAAAATATCTAAAGAATAGATTTGTAATATAAAAGTTAACTCTAAAAGGATTTCACTTTGTTTTTGATCCATTTAAATGGTATAGAAATCCACTAATAATTTAAGACATGCCTTAAAATCAAATATTTTTCTCTATTTTTCTATATTTCTATATTATTATAAAATTAGAGTAAATATGAATTTAATAAATTGTTATTTGATTTATTAAAACGAAAAATATATATAATTCTAAAGTAAATAACATTTTTTGTGCAGAAAATATGAAATACAAATTAGCAAAAATAAAACTACTTTTTGTGAACCACTAAAACATATCTAATTAAAGATTTCTCAATCACTTGAAATACTCTATAAATGGTTGACATTATAATAGATTGTTTTGAAATTTAGATTAAGATTTCGTTAAACAAGTACTCAATCATTTGAAATAAAGAATCGCTTTTTTAATACATATTATATTTTACTTATAATCCAATCCTTTGATATAAATCTTATTATAAAAATACAAAACAAAATTAAGTTTTCTGTAATCGATCTCATATTTTGAGGAGAATTTTGTGATAAAATCCAATTACTTTAAAATAATAAAATATATATAACTTATAAAAGTAGAAAAGTTTTAATTTTGGGATTTATTTCTTATATAAAAGGATTGAATCAAATTTAAAGCCAATTTCAATGGATTTATATTTTGATATGACTTTAATGAAAGACTAAAATGAATTTTAAATGAATATTATGGGAAACAATGGATTATGTGATGAAATCGCATAGAATTTGTGCCAAAATTATATAACAATTATTTTAAAATTTAATTCACATTTAATTTTGCGTAAAATGCTATTAATGTATATTTCATGGCTTTTGAAATAAGGTCTCATTTCGTTCAATTCAATTCAATTCAATTCAACCCTTTGGGTAAATAAAGTTCAAAAAATTTTATATTTTAAGTAAATTTTAATCAAATTTTTAAAAATAATTTCAATTTTTTGTGATGACTGACAGTAAAGTCATATATAATAAAGTTGTTTTTTGGCAATTTATCACTTAATGCACCTGATTATCGACCCTTAGATATTGTGCCCAAAAGTACAATTAAACCATAAATTAATGTTTAATATTAAGCAAAGGACTGATATTAGCCCCTTCACCCTTAATCACTGTTGGAATATTATATGAAATTGTATTTGTTTTACGTCTAAATTAGACGTCAATTATTTTTTAATAACTTATTGATTGATGTGTTTTTCCAGTGAAGACCTGTTCCGTCACTCGTCTGTATATATTCAAAAATACCCCTGACTTTAAGAGTTATTATTTTTCAATATTTGAACAATGAATGTAATTATAAAAAATTGTTTTTAAATTGAAAAACATATTTTAATACTTGAATTGACATTTCATTCAATCTTTTTCTTTTGCAATCAATTGTAAATCATTTGAATGACTGATAAATCAAATTATACTAAAATTTTCTCTACTCTTAATGAAAGAGTTCTTCATATAATGTGTTTATAAAAAAAAACATTTTCATAATATTTGATTTCATTTTTGAATAATAAATAATGAAAATAAATATTACTTTTCATTACAATTATTCACTAATTATAACTTATTCTTCTATAAGTGTCGATGGACTCAACTCTCGTCTGATTTTCATTTGTATTGAGATATCAAAAAATGATAATCAAAATAAGTTTGATTAAAACCCATTGAAATTCAACAAAAATGAAAACACTTTAAAATAAATGATGAAAAAATGGTTAAACAAAATGTTTATCACAAATAACATCATATTAAGCAATGCAAAGACAATTGAGTTGTTGTTTGTAATGCCATTTAGAGATCCACTGAACTATACATTGATTTCAAAACTATTCTTTGACTCAAGTAATGAAATAATGAAATAAATAATGAGTAATGAAATAAATATTGAAATGAATTCATGTAAATATTCTGCGAAAATATATCTAATTTCATATCACGTTCTCTTAGTTTTATCGCTTAGAATCACAAACATATTATTTAAATAACAAATACAGCTATTATTCACTTATTCTTGTGATACCAAAACCTGAAAATTATTATTTAATAAAAAAATTTCAAAAACTAAATACAATTGAATAGAATTCATATAATAAAAAGGATATATTTTTTTATTACATTTTGCTTAGAATTGTTTAGAAAATAAAATAACAGAAAAAACAATTCCTTAAAAATCTCACACTTAATAAAGAAAAATTTTTACTATTATTGAAACCATAAGAATATTTGCATTAAAAATATTTTCAAAACAAGTTTTATTATTGACTATTTGTGTCATAAATTTTATGCACAAAATTGTTATTATATTTTTAGTAATAAAATTTTTATTTAACAACGATTTTTTGAACTTGAAATATATAACTCATATTTAATTAAAAGCTCTTTTAAAGTGTTTTTATTATATAAAAAAATGTTTACAAAACTAATAGTTTTCGATACTTTTTTCATAGCGTTTGAATTGGATTAGAAATCACTGAAAATGTTATTCCTTTTCTCAAAAGAAAAAGACAAAACAATTTTATTTTTTTTCTGAGAGAAATCGTTGATCTCATGATCAAAAACATAGAAAACATTTTTTGTCTAAAACTTTACTTTTTCACTAAAGCTGACGAAAAAGACACGAAAACCTGAAACACAACAGAAATGATTATATAATAGCAATGGAAAATGTATGGCAAAAAAGGCTTTAAGCAAGAGATAGCAAAGTAATGATTGTGTGATTCAGACTATTGGACATCACATATGAACTCAACTGTAATGATGTTTAAGTCAAAGACATAAAAAATGGGTGATTTTTCTCTCAATCTCTCTCTCAAAGTAAAATCAAAGGAAACGTGATTTCCTTTCACACAAACAAAAGACTCGAACTAACGATACGATCAAATAATGTGCGAAACTATCAATAAAAAGATATACACTTTTTTATCATCAAATTCTGATGTATTTGTATTCAAATATTTTTTGACTAACTTTTCATTTAAAAAACTGAAGAAATGTTAAACAAATGGCTCATTAAGTTCGCGGGCAATGTTAAGGGCCATAGCGTGCGGGAAAGGTATAAATGAACTGAATATTAGTCAAAACACATCAATAGTAAGTCATATGATATAACAATAGGACTTATATGTAATGATATTTTTAAAAGAGTATTAAGGGGTTAGTTGACCTTTCACTAAATGCATAACAGGTGCAAAATATTTGAAAGTGTAGTTTCACTTTTTGTTTAGCAGTTGGATGACATCCAGTGCCTAATCTGTACTCAACTAAACATAACATCCAATTATATTCCATTGTATTTTAAATACAATTATTTTCTTCATTTCATTCACAATTACTGTCCTGAAGCCGAAAAATATTTATTTTTAACCCTTGAATAATATATATTTTATGTACAACAAAAGTGACCCTGTATAGTGGCCGGGCTGTGCACCGGCAAAATAGCCCAAACAGAATGTGATGACTTTTATAACATTGAATACAATTATAAAATATTTGCAAATTATATAAAGAATATATAATTCAATGAAAAGAACAGTGATTTAAATGTCATTCACATATAGTTTGATAACAAATGTTTTCTTTTGGATATTAACCGAAAACACGGAATGAATATTTGATTTGAAGATTATTCAGCGAATTGTGAGTCAAATAGCATTGAAATCACAGTATTTGCTGTTTTTCACAACGAAAACGATCGGATGTCAGCTATGAATAGTAACCAAGGCTTCAATTCGTCACTTATGGTCTTAAAGCACTCGCCAGAAAATACTATCGATAATAGTGTTTATTATATTTTCATACCTGAGTGCCTGACTGTCCCCTTAATAGAAGGTAACGTTCTCTCTCCATATGGCAGGTATGGGTCAACTCATTAAGTCATAGCATGTGCACCGGCATAACAATCGTGTGCTTCATAGTCTATGCTTATAATTAACATAACTTTTATGCACAATATATAATATAATTAAATTTTGTGAAAAAAAACATTTCAAAAACCCGTTAAATATTCGCAAAATACTGAAACAAAAACTCATTTTTAACACTGAAAATAACAGCAAAAAAATGTTTAACTAATAAAAAGTTATTTCGAACTAATCTTTTCTGATATAATATTTTGATTATAATTGTGTTGTTTTTGCTGAAAGTCATGTTCACTACATAATGAAAATCATCAAAAGTTGTTTAAATTGGGATAAAAACAATAAAAGATAAAAACTTAATCAAAAAAATCGGCGAAATTAATAAATTTTGTGATTAAATCAAATGAAAAACTCATCAAATCTTTACAGAAATTTTATTATTTGAATCTCATTTAATAACAAAAACATATCCGTAAAAGTATTTCAGCGATTAGTTCTTAAACCAAAACTTATTTTCAAATATTTTTATAAATCAATTAATTATAAGAAATATTACAAAAAATATTTTTATTTTTTAAATACATGGGATTTAAGGATAAAAACCGAAACAATAATAATAAACAATTTTATAATGTCGTGAATTTCTTGATTAGAAATTTCTGGAGATTTATTGCTTTATTGAAAATTCATTCAAATTTTTCAATTCAATTCATAATTCATTTTCAATCCATAAAATATTTACAAAAACAAATTGAAGCCAAAACTCAAACTTTTTT
The DNA here is from genome assembly GCA_034700825.1 of Quadroppia sp. Gr-Ori-00064. Classification (NCBI taxonomy): domain Eukaryota; kingdom Metazoa; phylum Arthropoda; class Arachnida; order Sarcoptiformes; family Quadroppiidae; genus Quadroppia; species Quadroppia sp. Gr-Ori-00064. Next base: position 5,295 of record JAQIXR010001708.1, on the reverse strand, counting down.
TTGCAAAAGTAGTTAACAATTGAATTATTGTTTGACTTATTTTTATGATTATATCTCTTAAATAAATATAATTAATATTCAATATTCACTGATAGAGACAATGGCTTTCAATAGGAAAAATATAAAATTTAAAATTCGTTTATAATTTTATTTATTCAACGGATGAATATCTCAACAAAAATTCACTTTCATTGCTGTTTATATTCTGTTGATAACATTAAACCACAACCGAATTGTTCATTAATTTCTATCAAAGCGTATAATATAAAACAGACATTCATTTCATGCATTAATGTTATATACAATAATTGAAAGTAAAAAAAGTCATAAATTTTCAATTATTTTGCAATACAAATACAGTATTCATTGCAGAGATATATACATTGAGTACTTATTCTATGAGAAAAATAACTTTAGATATGATTGTCATTAAAAATGAATTGTTATGTGATTTACATTGAAATAAACTTTTAAAACCATAGCTAATGTGAACACAAATACACATAAAAGTACAACATGTTTGCAATGGGTTTAGAAAATTACTACAATATTAATCTCTGAATTTCAATGTCATCTATAAATTGAATTTCATTTATGTTTTCTTAACAAAAACATGCAATTCCTTTGTGAAGGTATGTTGCAATATGTTCTCATCTGTTGAAGACATACCGGTGCTCATCTTTATTCAAAACAAAGGAGAAATGTTTTAATATTCACATTGAATTGTTTGTTACAAAATTGATTTGTCATAACAGGAGTAACAATAGTTTCTCATAGTTTTTAGGCTTATAATAAAATTCATTATAAAATATTTTATAAAATAATTTTCGTTTCCTTTTTATTTTGACATTTTTTACTCTAAACTAATTTCTATTTGAAAACAAATGTTTTTTCTTTGTTATACATTTTTGGCTGCAATTCATTCAGTCATTGAATTGAAAAAAACTTTAAACTATAAAATACTCATTCATTTGTATTACCCATTATTTTCTATGTGTTATTCACATAGAAATCTTTACAAACTTTTTTCACTGTCTGAACAGAAATAAGTGAAAAGAAATCAAAATCTATTCAATAGATGTGTTTGACATTCAAAATATTATATATTTCTAGACTTTTGTCGGACTTTTTCTATCAGTCTATCAGTACTCAAACAATGTATAATTTTTTCATTTTTTGTGTTACAAATATTATTAAAAATTCCTTTATATGAATCAATCTCTTAATCTTAAAAGCAATTTATTCAATAAAAAACTTTTTGTTTGGATTTTCAGAGAAATTGATTAATAATTTAAGGGTTTATTTAGTTTTATATTTCTTTATGAAATTGATTTATAATTCTTTATATTCTTTGGACTCAATAATCGCTTTGTAATCCCATTCTCAATGATTAACCGTATATCAGATAAATAACAAAATTTTTTAGAAAACTCGATTCAAATCAATAATCATTTTTTTGTTTTAAAAATATTATAATATTTTAAGAGACCTTTTGTGTGATCTTATCATTTAATGTAGTTTTTGGTTGTTTTTAATTGTATTTAATTATAATTATTAATTTCTTTACTCAAAAATCAAAACATTAACGGAGAATATATTCAAGAATTTATATTAAGAAAAAAATAGTTAACAGAATATTAACAAAAAGTTTAATCAAAAAAAAGTTTAATTATTATTCAATGGAACGAAAACTTTGATATCATAACAAATAATGACTTTTAGTGTTAATCAAAACTCAAATATTAATCGCTTAATAAATACGAACAAAACATTTAATATATTCTGAAATAACATATAAATTAAAAACAAAGCAATGAATCAAATGTTTCCTAACATTAGATTCTATTGATATCTATTATTATTTTTTACGAAGAGAATCGACTTCTCTATCAAAAGCGTCGTCCGAATCGTCGGTGCATTAATCAAAACCAGTTTTTTACTGCCAATGAATTTCATTGAAGTGAAGTGCAGTTTAATAATTGGTCTCTCAGTTAGAGTCTAAACAAAACCTTTTTGATCAGCACTGGAGTGTTGAGCCAGAGTTCGGGCATTCAACCCACTACTGCCACCACCACATACTGGAGCTGCTCTTCGATGTTTCAGACCTGTTCCCCAATGTGTGTGTCTGTGTGTGTGTGCCGTTCCACTCGTTCAGTATGAAAACAGGCGCACAGTTAGATACCTGTGCCTGCATTGCAAACATTGCCAATTCATAACCAAACCTAACCATACATTCCATACATTTCTCGTTTGTTATTATGTTTAACTGTTTGTCGTGTTTTGACCCTTAATTGTGAATATATTGTTCCACAGGTATTGTTCATAATATTTCCATACCCTGGATATACTACTCATCACAGCCCCTATATGTCACATGGCTTTCATCCCATAGTTAGGTCAGTGTCGGTATTATGTATTCTATGTGTGCTTTGAAATTGTTTTTTAATATATTTTTTTCATTGTTTATATGAGAGAGAAATTATTGTTTGATTTTTATCTAAATCACTGAATGACAGAAAGACTCATTTTTTATATAAAATTCTCTCAAAAATATAAGTCATTTAAATGTAATTGAAATTCAATTTCAAAAAACAATTGAATTCTAATTTATTTTAACTTATCTTTTAATTAAATTCATCACTGATTTCTCGAGAATCGTATGCATAGATCAACAGTTATATTATGATTACTGAACCCCAGTTAATAACTGTGCCTGTTTTGCATCAGAGATAGGGATACCGCACAGTGTGTATGGGTTTGTGATGCAAGGGATGCCTCATAACTGCTGGTCCTGTCTTGAGATAAAAGTTTAAAAGTTCATAACACGAGAGTAAGGAAGAAATATGAGTTTGAATAGAGATATGCTCTTCACTTTGGGCACTGATAGATACTGTTAGCACCGACTGTTGCGATCAAGTAAGGAAAGGCATAGTTGAGGATCAATGTGTCGATTGTTTTAATAAAAAAATATTATTGAATCTCAAAAATCCAAACACATTATTACTTATCTATAACTTGGAAAACTTGAATGAATTTCATTCATAGTTTGTTTTTACCTTAAATTCAATTGTTTTCCACAAAATATTTAACAATTTTTCGCTTAAACTTCAAAACTATTTTTTTATTTATCAATTTTTTTATTGTATTTCAAATCAGGTCTTAAATTGTCGATTATTTTTTCAATTTCATCACACCCTCAAAACGTTTGCAATGAACTCATTTTGTGATCAAAAATAAATATTGAAATAATAACTATTGACTGAAAAAAATCGAAATCAATAGAAGAATTTTTACACATTATTTTGTTAAGAATTGAAGACCAATTCGTGACTGCAAATAGATTTTGCACTTTTAAGAGAAGATATTAACATATATTTAATGAAGTGTTTATTTGAAACTTAACTATTGATTGATTATTTCAATAAATCTTTTTCGTCTAAAACTCAATAAATACAACTTTTTGAAGAAAATCTTTTATCAATTGATTTATAAATTCAAAAATATATAAATCATTCAAAAATATAAATCATTTACTGGCTGTGAATGTCCTGAATATGAAATTTATTTCATTTTTCAATTTGTGATAATAATAATCAATAATAAAAAATTGTGTTAAATATGTTTTGAGAAAATTCCTGAAATTTGTTGAAATCTGTTCACAAATTTCTCCATTAAAAATATGATAAAGACATCCAATTTATCCTCATTTTGAATGAATAATTGTGTCAATGATGTGAATACATATTATTTCATTACTTCTAAAATAATATTTTTAAACTAATAATGAATTTTTAATTTTTTTTTCATAAATGTGTTAATAAGAGAAATATTTTTCCACTTCAATGACTTCATGTGAATCTATGATAAAAAAATGTTTGAATAATAACTTATAACTAATATTATATTAAATAAAATTTGATTTCAAAGTTTAATAACAATAATAATACTGGCATTAAATCAACAATTTTTTCCATATGTAGTCCATAACCAGAAGCAAAAAACCTTTTCAGAAGTGAATAATTATAGTTAAAAAATACACTGACATTAAGACCGCATAAGAAAAGATAACACTTTTTGAAAGCAATAATTTTCATATTAAATGCCGTCAAATGTTGTGATTCATTCGAAACGTTTGTATATAAATAGCAAACAATTGTTTTTTGATACAATTGAGAGAATAAGAAGAATAATAATAGTGTGAAATAAATACAATAATAACTTTGAAGACATTCTTGTATTAGACTTGAAAATGGGTAACCATTCGAGTCATTTCAATAAGACTTATGTCACTAATCAGACCCGCAATCATAAGGACTCTAAAAGACCGCATTCGGTGCTGGGAATCACTGTTGAGGACAACAATAGATGTGTTTTCAAATCAGCTCTTCTCAGACCTAATAACAATTGTAACAACGATTGTAATAATAAATTTAATAATAAATATATTCGACCCCCTGGCATGCAATTACCGCCTCTCCCTCGTTCCCACTCATTCCATCAGGTGCTGAGACCGACCGAAAACGGACAGATATTGGCAGCAAAGGGAACAATAAGAGGACTGGAGTTCAATAAAGTAAGTCTTGATTAATGAGTTTCACAATTCATTTAACGTATGAATGAATGAATGACGGAATGAATGGAGATTTTAGTCAGTCTTTCAAATCGACTTTTGGGTCAAATTCAAAGCTAAATGAAATTCATTTGTTATTTTAACCCATAATATAATATATTGTAAAATACATTGAATTTTTTGTTGATTTAATATTTATTATTTAATAACAATTTTTTACTCTTTATTCGAGAAAAATATGAAACGTTATTATATTTCAGGTTTTCTCACAATAACTATCAAAAAAAGTTATTATTCTCTTTTGGTTTTGATTTTTACTAAGAATTCTTATATAAAGACTATTTTCCTTTGCATTACTTTTTATTGCAATCTTTGCTATAATTTTATTTTTAAAGTTGAGAACATTTTTGGTGTGAAAACTATTACAATGAAATTGAAAATGTTTTATCATTTTTTACTCATTAAAATTGTGAAAAAATATTTAATAAGTTTTTTTGAAAATAAGAATTTCCTTATCTTTCATATGTTTAAAGCAATTACAGTTAAAGATGTATTAAATGAAAACTTTTTCATGAAATTGAAGTTTTGAAAAATGATGATAACTTCAGATCTAATACTTTTTTAATGAACAGAGAAAAAGGATTGAAGAGAGAGAGAGAGAGAGAGAGAGAGAGAGAGAGAGAGAGAGAGAGAGAGAGAGAGAGAGAGATATTTAATGTCAATAA
>JAQIXR010001707.1:0-10731 GCA_034700825.1 Quadroppia sp. Gr-Ori-00064 | reverse complement strand
ACTATAAAATGAGTTCAATTTTGTCGACCGTTTTGTTCGTGTTATTCATAATTGGTTTGTATTTTAATAATAATATTCATAAATAAATAGTTTTATTACAGAGATGGCACCGGAAGGTGTTGTGACCAAAGTGTACACACACTTTAACTATCATTTTGACTGTGATGCCGACGCCGTCATCAATGAGTTTACAGCCAACGTTTCATCGCCTGCAGGAATTGAATGCAATAACTATCAAAAGGGGGTTTTTCCGAATAAATTTTCTGCTGTTATTAACGGAACGAACGATTGGTTAAATGTGGCTCAAAATCAAATTCAAACCATAACAGTGAATGGTATGACATATAAGGCATAAACGATAGGAGTTTTCAACGAATAAAACACAGAATATATTCTTTAAGCAATTGTTTACACATTTTTAAATTCGGGTTTTTTTTATTCAATATTATTAATCATTTTACACCCTTTTTAATATAGGTAATATGGTGGCCACAACTATAGGTAAGGTGACGGGTGGACAGTGCGATGGCGATCATATGCTCTTTATATTTGTACTGATCGCTGACGATCAGAAAGCGTGCAAATCGTCTGAAGGCCTCAAATCACTGACTATGACCTATGGTTACGCTATAGCCGACGGCAAGTGTCGCTCAAAGTGTACTAAATGTACGGGAACTTTTGGATATGGAACTGGCCTTAAGGGTCTGCCTACTAGATTGGCATAATAAAGAATTACAGAAATTTTATAATAAAATTTGTGGTGTTTTTGAGAATTGAATTCATTTGTGTTATCTCTATTAAATTGAAATTTATTTATTGTATTTGTGAATGAATTTTGAATTTATTTAACTTAAAATGAGTTGCGATTAAGAGATGAGTCATTTATGTAAAATATTTTTGAAAATGTTTTATAAAAAAAATTCAATTTTATGTCAAATATTTTTTGACAATCACTTGAAATATGTTTTAATTTAAATACAAATCATTAAATCATCAAAAAATTTAAAATGTGTAATAATAACAGAAATGTTCAAATTTTTTTTATATATTATTTTCTCTTTATATGAATCATATTTTTTAATCTAAACTATAAATAGCGAAACATTTTTTCGCAGAACATTTAATATAAAATATTTTTCCAAAAATTTCAATTCATTTCTTTATATAAGAATTATTTATATTTTCTTTAATATAAAATGAGTTCAATTTTGTCGACCGTTTTCTTCGTGTTATTCATAATTGGTTTGTATTTTAATAATAATATTTATGAATAAAATAGACTTTATTACAGAGTTTGCACCTGAAGGTGTTGTGGCCAAAGTGGACACAGACTTTAACTATCGTTTTGTCTGTGAAGCCGACGCCGTCATTAATGAGTTTACAGCCGACGCTTCATTGCCTACAGGATTTGAATGCAATAACTATCAAAAGGGGGTTTTTCCGTATGAATACTCGGCTGTAATCAATGGAAGTAACGCTGTGTTAAATGTGGCCCAAAATCAAGTACAAACCCTAACAGTGAATGGTATGGAATATAAGAAATAAACGATAGGAGTTTTCAACGAATAAAACACAGAATATATTCTATAAGCAATTATTTACACTTTTCCAAAATCGGGGGTTTTTTTTAATGAACATTATTTATAATTTTACACCCCCTTACTATAGGTAATATGGTTGGCACTATTATAGGTAAGGTGACGGGTGGTCAGTGCGATGGCGACCATATGCTCGTTGTATTCGTACTGATCGCTGACGACCAAAAAGGATGCAAATCGTCTGATGGCCTCAAATCACTGACTGTGAGCTATGGTTACGCTATTATCGATGGCAAGTGTCGCTCAAAGTGTACTAAATGTACGGGAGGATTTGGATATGGAACTGGCCTTACAGGTGTGCCTACTAGGGTGGTGTGAAATGCATAATAAAGAATTACAGAAATTTTATAATAAATTTTGATTTTAATTTATAATAAAATTTTTGATTTTGAGAATTGAATTCATTTGTGTTATCTCTATTAAATTGAAATTTATTTATGGTATTTGTGAATGAATTTTGAATTTATTTAACTTAAAATGAGTTGCGATTAAGAGATGAAGAATTTTTGTAAAATATTTTTGAAACAGTTTTAGAAAAAAAAATTCTATTTTATGTCAAAATCTTTTTGACAATCACTTGAAATGTGTTTTAAATAAAAATCATTCAAAACATTCAAAATAAATTTTAAACATTTTATGTCTGATTTTTTTTATATATTTGTCTTTACATTTGAAAATCAACGAAATGTCAATTTTTTTTAATAAACTTTTTACATAAATACAAAATTTTTCATAATTTTTTCAATGCAATAACAATTGATTTTAAACTTTATATCCTTTTCATTGATTAACACATTATTCAAATAATTCAATTATGAGAACCGTTTCGACGAATGTTTTGCTATTATTTTTCATAATTGGTTTGAATTCTTATCGAGTAATAAATGTTTTTCCACTAACTTATACTCATATGCTTTGCACTAGCACCTGGATCACTGATGGCCAAGATGCAAATTCGGTTTTACTATGAATTGCAGTGCGAAACCGGGTCTGCAATAGAGAAGTTCTCGGCCAACACAACAATGCCCGCGGGTATGGACTGTAATGGCTATCAAAAGGGTGACTATCCGTATAAATACCAGGCTGTGATCAATGGAAATGGCGCTGAATTGGAGATAACACGGAATCAGATACAGACGTTGACTGTGAATGGTATGGTATGACATGTCTGGTTTCAACAGAATATTCTTGTATTTGTAATAATGCAAACATTTTTTATACAGAATTTATTAACTCATTCTTTAAATAGTTATGTGTTTTTCAAACAAAAATGATTTTGATTTCATTTGGTGCCACTCATAGGCAATATGATCGCCACCCTTATGGGTGAGATAACAGGTGGTGAATGCAGTGGTGATCACTTTCTCCTGATATTGGTCTCGATCGCTGACCACCAAAAGGCCTGCAAATCGTCTGATGGTCTAAATTCACTGTCTGTTAGCTATGGCTATGCGATAGTCGACGGCAAGTGTCGCTCCAGATGTGGTAAAGCGACGGGAAGTTGGGTTTATGAAGAGGGGGTTAAAGGGGTTCCAAATAAAAACTGATTGTTATATAACAAAAGAATTTAATATTGATTTGAAATTTTAAGAATAAATTCTATGTATTAAAAAAAAGTTTTGAAATGTTTTTTGAGATAAGTTTTGAAATGTTTTTTGAAATAAGTTTTGAAATGTTTTTTGAAAAGAGTTTTTTTTAGTAAAAGTTATTATTTATTTTATAACTACAAATACAGTCAAAAAATAAGTTAGTGTCAAAGATGTTATAGAAATCATATTTTTTTTATAAATTTCTGTTTGAAATTGTGATGAATTTTTGACACATTTTAAATAATTTGAGAAAACAACACATTTTAATGATTTGTTTATTAATTTTAATGCTTTTTATTACTAATATTTTATTGAAAATTATATAAATTCAGAATATTTTATAAGAATTTGATAAACACTTTAAAATTTAAATATTTTCTTTAATTCATTAATTTTCAACAAAATGAGAGCTATTTTGAAGCGATATTTGCTTTTGATTATTATAATTGGTTTGAATTTTATGTTTTAATTATTTTATAAAATTATTATAAAATAAATTGTTTGAGAAATTAATGCATATTTTATATCCATTTAATAAATGCTAAATTTTGTTGAAATTCTTGAAAGAATTACGGAATAAATTAATATAATATATGACTAGAAATTCTAGTCTAGAATTGAATGCAATGAAAGAATTGGAGAAAAATTATAATAATTTTAATGTAAAATAAATACAAAAAATACAAATAAAACACAAAAGGAGGTCCTGTACCCCTGGCGGGACTCGAACCCGCAATCCCCGGTTTAGGAGACCGATGCCTTATCCATTAGGCCACAGGGGCTCAGCACTGGTACTTCGCTTATAACGATTTAAAAAACCAGTGCCTCTGCACTGATGTGTGTTATCTGTCATAGACTTACGTTGGATCCAAATCACACAAACAGTACGTGTGTGAGAGTGTGGCCAATGGGAGCACACGTTCAAAGCGCCAATCAGAGTGCGTCGTATGTGTGCCCATTGTTGGCCGTCAGCCAATGGCAGTCGTCGTTACACTAAGCCATTGACAGAGCGCTGTCTAATATCCGGTGTCGAGCTGTATGTGGTGGGTATGGCGTCCACTATCGGAATAGCCATCGCCATAGACATAGCGTTGCGTTAGAGTGCAGTCAACGTCGAGTCTCCGTTGGGGTCACTGTCATCACTCCCACCCAATTTTAAATGGATTTGAGCGACCATTTTATTTAACACAATAGAGATTGCATTTTCATAGACAGAGTGAGTGAAAGAGAGAGAGAGAAAAGCGTTTTATTGAATGTTTTGATTGAAAAATATTTTGGAAATAAATTACAAAATAAATAACAAAAACATTTCGTGTTTTCGTTCAATACTTGTAAAGACGTTTTGATTGTATTTGTGTCGAAAAGAGAGTATTGTTTTTGAGTGAAGTGTTTGACATATAACCCAATGGCCCGAACCAAGCAAACTGCCCGCAAGAGCACCGGAGGGAAAGCCCCCCGCAAACAACTGGCCACCAAAGCGGCCCGAAAGTCGGCGCCGTCGACGGGAGGCGTCAAAAAGCCTCACCGTTACCGACCGGGAACGGTAGCCCTGCGTGAGATCCGTCGCTACCAGAAGTCAACTGAGCTCTTGATAAGGAAACTGCCGTTTCAGCGCTTGGTCAGAGAGATAGCACAGGACTTCAAGACTGACCTCCGCTTCCAGTCCGCCGCCATCGGCGCCCTACAGGTGCGGACACTACCCGACCCTTTGTATATGCTATGCCTGTGTTGTTGTGTGTGTGCTATGCGTTGGGTATATGTATGCCATGTATGCCATGGGGTGGGGCTCACTGTGTGCAGGCATAGGGCTGGCGTCTCGACCCTGTCCTGTCTTTAAGGGGGCTTTTTAGATACTTGTCGGCCATGTTTGTGGTCTGTCAGGGGGTGTCGGCTACTCTCAAAGCACCGGTAGTTTTTCAATTTAAATGTTTATGTATTTGATTGAGCGTTGAGTCAAGTGTTTGACTGACAGTCAAAGTGACCCAACTCTTCAGTGCGCATGTGTTGTGAGTAAGGAATGGTATGTGTTGAGGAAACGGACGAAACACACTGTCCTCTCCATTGATGTCTATAGTCGGCCATCCCTTCACTGATAACCACTGACTGACTGTCAGTGACTGTCATCGCGAGAATGAGTCTCTCTTTCCGTTGCCATTAGTTTATGGTTTTTCGCCATTTGTTGTCATCTTTAAAAATGTTTTTATTCATTGAATTATGAAATATTCTAATCGTATGTCTGTTTTCTCTCCCCCTCGACCCCCACCACCCCCTCCAGGAAGCGTCGGAGGCATACTTAGTGGGCCTCTTCGAGGACACGAATCTGTGCGCCATTCACGCCAAGAGAGTGACAATTATGCCAAAAGACATCCAATTGGCCCGTCGTATAAGAGGAGAGCGCGCTTAATGGCCGGCCAACAGCACCCGAACATTATATACAGTACTAACCCATTATTATACATACATAACGGACAGACATATAACACATATACCCCTTAAGTGAAGATAATTACACGACATATATATATATAAAACGATATGTTTTACGACAAAAACGAAACCCTTTTTTCAGTTACAATAAAAACAGACAAAAAATTCTTTATATTATTATTAATTAATTATTATTATTATTAATCAATGTATAAACACATGAAATAAATCCAATTCTTGTAATTGTATTTTTTTTTATAATAATTGCTATGTTTTTGGGATTTGTTTTCGTTTTGTTTTGTCTGTAGTTTTTTTGGTGAATATATTTTTGTTTTGTTTTTTTGGTTTGTTTTAAACAAATTGATTGATAGTTAAGGAATCAAATGAACGGATAGTTATTATTATGAATGTCTAGTGATTTGAAAAAACACTTTTCAGTGAATGTTTTGTACTTTTTTTGTGTTTGTATTTCTTTCTGTCTATAGATTTTGAGCCCCTTTTTTGGCTAAAGTCTGGCCCGGAATATATATAATATATTTAACTGTATTTAAAAAATATTCATTTATATAGAAATCACCCTTTCTTTTGATATTCTCTCTCTCGTACCCTCTCTTCCCTTCTCTCTCTCTCTCGCTCTCTCACTCATAGAGAAACACATCCATAGATAGATGAAAACCATTGATAAGAAAATAATAAATGTTTATATCATTTGATGAGAAGAAAAATAACACAAAAAATACATTTAAATGACATTTAAAATACATTTTTTATTGGTTTGAAAAGCAATTGATTTTGTCTTTACTCTTAACTGTATTTGAAATGTATTTTTCAATCAATATTTAACTCAATTTTCACACAATGTTTGACATAATTATGCGATCATTGGTTTTGACAAATATTATTGTTGTGGACACACATTAAGACAAAATAATACCCCTTTGAGCTCATAAATGGCTGTATTAGCGATGGTTTTTGAGATATCTGTTGTGCTTTTCGCCCCCTTATTCTCTCTCTTCGTCTATCCCTCTGTTTGTCCCCCTTTTTCGAGAATTATTTGAATAGATATTTGATATTTGGCTGCATTTGGGATCAAAAGACAATTTTAACATAAATTTGAATTAAATATTTAAGTAAAAACACAACAAAAAAGCGTAAAACATATAAACATTTTTTTCGATACCAATAATAATAAATAATTTAATACTTAATTAAATTTAATAATTAATTACTTTATATATATGTTTAGAATTTTTTAAATTATAATTAATATTCAAATTTGATTTTGAAAATGATTTTCAAAATCAAATCAAAAAATCTTTTCTTTTTTTATATATTATTTTTGTTTTTTGTGTCCAAAAAAAATATTTGAAAATCATTTGTGTATTTAATTTAGAAGAAAAAACTTTTTAAAAAATGTTTTTTTGATTTCTTTTTTGAAATAAAAATTTCGTCAAAATTTCATTGAAATTAATTGTTTTAAAAAATTATTTCTTTTGAATCTGCTTAGACCCCTTTAGAGCCCCTGAGAGTTATATTTATTAAATTTTTCATTCAAATCAAAATAGTTTTGAATGATTAAAATTCATTTCGTGGGTCAAAGGTCATGGAGACCAGATTCGTCAATAAGATTACAATTGTTATCAAATTCTTCGAAAAACCCCTTTATTTGGTAAACATTTGCCAAACGCTATCAAAGAGTGTCACAAAAATATGTCTAAAGGTTTCGATAGAAGAAAAGCACTTCTTATCAGACATCAGATAATTGTGTTTAAGGACAGGCATTAATCTCATGAACAAACACATCGGAGGTCTTTCCGACCCTTATATTGTAAAGGGTTTGACTTACGAAAGTTGAATCGAATTAAGACTCACAGGGGGTCTAAGGGTCTAAAAAGTGAAAGTGGTTTACATTTTAGATACAGTTATTTTCTTTATGGATATTACTATGAGTTTAGAATTTCGAAATTCAATTTTACCCCTGAATTTCAAAGAATAAACAGGGAATTAAAGTTGTATTTTTTAATTAAGAGTAAAATTTGTGTTAATTTTAATTAAAAATAATATTTGAAACAAAATATCTGTTAAACTGTTTTCCAATCGATTGAACGCAAAGAATGTGATCCTTTGTATCGATTCAATGCGATGTCCGGTTGTGTCCACCCTTTTAGCACCGAGTCGTCGGGTTTCCAAACTTCAATACCCAGTGGTCTGCAAACCGAAAGCGGATCTGTGGCTTCGGGTCCCCATAGCGGCACCGATAGGTCACCGCCAGGACATGTGGACAGTGCGCACAAGAGGTCGATTTCAGCGAAGAATTCAAAGAAGTCGCCACTCTTTGCGGGACTGGCTTTCATGAAGTATTGGTCACTGGCGTTAAGGCCTGTGCACTGAAACACATTCAACACGTCGTGTATATCGAACTCAGTCAAGCCGTAGGGCCGGACCGCCCGAACCAGATTCGAGTGGCACTGATAGTCAAAGTCGACACCCGTTAGCATTTGGTTGACATAGGGGTCACAACGGGTGCCCAACAGGTCGTGGACACGACCGCCGTCGCCGTCCACTCCATATGAGGACAGGCTGTCGTTGGTTATGGTAGCCATTGGTCGCAGGTATGGTAGGGTAGACCACAGGCGATCATATGTGGTCACGTGAGCCGCATGTAGTTGTCGGGTACGGGAGGCCCAGAAGCGTTCGCGTGGATTGTGTAGATGCCAGAGGTTAAGGTCGCCCACCTGTGCCCCTGTCATGAATAATGGACTGTAAGCACCTGGAGGTCATTTGATACGGATCTAAACCTTCGATGATAACGATGCGACAGAGATGGCCGGCCGGAACCTCCCAGGCCTTACCACTTCGTATTGGAATCACAAACTTGTCTACAATTGTCTTATCTGTTGATTGGGACACATGTTTGTAGAACTCCTTGTCCACATCCAACGGCCCCCCTTTCGACGCCTGATAAGCAGCTGCTGTGCTCATTATAAACACCTACCTGTGCCGCACCGGACTATTTCGATATTGCTTAATACAAACAATGAATACGAATTGAATTGAAACGAAATGACTATTAAAATGAAATTCATTGATAGCTAACTATTGATAGAAAATATGTAAACATTTTATTTAACCTTCAATTAAATGATATTTTAATTTCATATATAAATGATGTGTTTTTTTAATGAATTTCCAAAAGTTTTATTTATAATAACTGAAAGGAATATATTCTATGAAATAATCTAATAGAATTTGGACGAGAATTTTGAAAAAAAGTTTAAATTCTATAATCTTTTGGATATTTTATTAAAAATTTTGAACATATTATTAAGAAATGAAAACTCTTTCAAATGAATGGAATTTATTGATAAATAAAATTTGATTTGATATTAAGTATTAAATATAAAGTCATATCAAATGAACAAATAGATAGTTCTATTGTATCCGTGACATTGTATTAAAGAATCCGGGTTTTGCTGCACTTGAAGTACAGAATATGAATAAGAATTTTATAAAATAATTGTTTAGTTGAGAGAAATGAGTGTTAAGTGAGTTGAGTGCAAGTGTATGGAAATGAACAGGTGATGGATTAGGAAAGGGATGAAGTTTTCGTGAATTGACAATAATTTCATATAAAAAACATTCAATTCTTTGATTTGAATAAAGTTTAGGATTTTTAAGAAAAAGTTTTTTCTTATTAAAAATGAGTCAAACATTGATTGCATTCATAGCGAGTGTTTCGCTGTTATTGTCGACAATTAGCAGTGAATGCGGTTATAATGCCTGCCATAAAACAGATCCAAAGAAGTTGAACATTCATATCATTCCTCACAGTCATGACGACATCGGTTATCATTTCACAGCCGACCTCTACGCCCAACTCTACACGAATGTCATGTTTGAAAAAGTGGTTGAGTCCTTGCAGGTCGACCCCAACCGCACCTTCACTCAAGTGGAGATGTATTTCTTCAACCGTTGGTGGAGAGAACAGAACGAAACGACCAAGGATACATTTAGACAACTAGTTCGAAATGGACAGTTGGTGTTCACCAATGGTGGTTGGTCAGTCAATGATGAAGGAACGGCACATTACAACGACATCATCGACCAAATGACTCTGGGTATGAGTGCTATAGTTATGTGAAATAAAATATATAAAACTTTTCAAAAAAGTCATAAAAATTAAATATATTGAAGAATAAGAATAGTTTTAAATGACTAGGTTTGAAATTTTTGCATGATGAGTTTGGCACATGTGGTGTACCAAAAGTATCATGGCAAATTGATCCATTTGGCCACTCAAGAGAAGTTGCATCACTTTATGCAATGATGGCATTTGACGGACATTTCATCAATAGAGGAGTTCATCCGAAAGGAGAGTTCGTATGGAAAGCCTCCGACGACTTGAATACGAGAATATTCTCTACTGTTTTACATAAACATTACGGACCACCGGAAGAGATGTTCGAATTTGAGGACCCGAAAAATGCTGTCAATGAGAGCAATAAAGGGGAAAAAGTGGAGAAATTACTAAATTATTCTCGTCAATGGAATAGCGATTTCGGTGACACTAATCAGGTATTGATGCCAATGGGAGGGGATTTTCGGTACGTGTATTCAGAGCACTGGTATGCAAGCATAGATATGATGATCACAGAAATAAGGGAAAGGCATCCAGAAGTCGATATATTTTATTCGACGCCTAATTGTTATATAAAAGCCGTCAATGAATTGAACATTACTTACGAGGAAAGGGATGTCGATTATTTAAATTACTGGACCGGATATTATACGAGTAGACCTGCGCTCAAATACAACAACAGAATCAATAATAATATTCTTCAGGTATTAATCATTTGATGTAATTCTCAAACAAATTAAAAGAGATTTTTGTTTTCATTAAAGGCTGCGAAACAGTTGGATGTGATGTCCCGACTCGACACCAGTAGATCACATATGGGCTTAGATGAGGCCCGCAATGAACAGGCAGTTATGACACATCACGACGCTATCACTGGAACTGCACCACAAAATGTTGAAGAGGACTACACGAGCCGTATGTATAGCGGATATATTGCGGGACAGAATGTCATCCGAAATGCCTTTGAATTCCTTATGTC
>JAQIXR010001706.1:0-10733 GCA_034700825.1 Quadroppia sp. Gr-Ori-00064 | reverse complement strand
ACATCATAATTAAAACCTAAAATACTTGAAACTAAAGGTGAAAATTTAAAATGTAAATTTTCATGTGTATTAATAAGTTTTCCGTTTTGAATATAAACTCGGCCATTATCATTAATTCCTATTTTGGGAGGGATTGCACTTTCTCCTTGAAATTTATCATAAACGAAATGTGGTTTTATTTTCAACCAAATACAATTAATTAATTCATCTAGATTATAGTCTCCTTTATCTATAGTAGCATTGAGTAATGGTACCACCTCTGGGTTATTTATGAAATCTTTTCTTTCTTTTAAAATCTCGATTGATTGATCATTAGGTATATTATACCATGATTTGGTATAAGAAATCTCTTTTAATCCCACTTCCCAATCATCTTCTCCAAGTGGTATTTCAACTTTTGTCGTATAGTCTTCCAATTTATCGGTACTATCACTATATTTAGAGCAAGGTAAAGTAATTGTAAATGATTCCATTATAATATAATTAATTTTATATGATTTTCTTTCTTTTTATTGACTCTTATAATTGTATTAAACTTTTGGCCTCAATCCAAGCATTGAAATTTTGAGGGTAATTAAGAAATTTAACAAAGACTTCCTTGACCCCATTTCTAGTTCTTTTCTTAATAACCTTTTCAATTCTAAATAGATTTTCTCTAACCTTCTGTAATTCTTCAGGGTATAAGTTATTTTTTGAAATACTTCCTAATTCATCCTTTAGTTTATAAACTGGTTTAACAGGTCTTTTAAGTGATTGATTTATTTTAAATATTTGATCAGTCCAATTAGGGAAATAGCTTTTATCAAATGGTTTTTTCTCATACACCTGCCTAACTGACTCATCGATATTCAATAATTTCTTCTCTTTAGTTTTATACATATCTTTAATATTATCAAAACCATATATAATTTTAAAAAGTAAAGTAGATTCTGACCTACTTGCCTCTAATGGTGTCATTTTAATTATTCTATGATAAGTATTATTGTATGCTTGAACTAAATTTTGTAATACATTATACCAAATTCTTTTGCCTTTAGATGTAAAGTATTTAAACATCCGTGACTTTAAAGTTCTATTAAACCGTTCAACTATAGCACATTTAATATTTTGATTTTTACTTGTAAAATGATATACGTTATTATCTTTTAAAAACTTTTTAAAATTATGATTAAGAAATTCTTTTCCTTGATCTGTTCTTAAATAAAATGGCTGCCGACCTTTTTTAAATATATTTGTAAATGCTTTTACTATTGATATACCCCTCTTATCATTCAATGGTTCAACCCATGCAAACTTGGATAATACATCAATTACGGTTAATATATAATTAAATCCTTTATTTAGACGTTTATATTCCTGCATATCAACTAAATCTGCTTCCCATTGTTGATCAATAGTTTCTACAATAATCTTATTTCTTGTAAAATGTCTTCTTACAGGTTTATGTAATGTATATGTAAACTCTCCTTCAAGCCAATGTTTTACATCATTTATGGATAAATTGGGTAGATGTTCTTTTGCTGCTTCATATAATTTCTTTGCTGTAGAAAAACTTGCTGGATGTTTAGAATCATAATATATTCCATTTAAAACATTATTTAAATCCATTAAGTGGAATACCAATTAACTTTTGATTTAATGGGTGAAATTTTTGTAAATAATTGATTTTTCATTAATTTCAATATATCATCATTTTTTATTAAAGATTTTTCGATATTCGCTTTTTCTATATGTATAATAAATGCGTTTAATTTTAATAATTTTGTTGATTTCTCGAATAATGCTTTAATATATTCTAAAATATTCGTATTTTTATCATAACTTCCTTTTACTTTCATATAAAAACTATCATTAAATGCTTTAATTTTATATAATTTCATCAAAATTTTTGCAATATTTTCAAAATTATCTGTACACTTAACACTGTCTATTGGGACAATAATCATTTTATCAAATGTAGACATTTAAGAGCTTAATAAAGATGTTACTATTGAAGCAACTGTAGGTATTAATATTGGTAACCAACCACCGCTTTGGCGGACTAATCGCTTTTTGAGCTTTTTGTTGTGAGTTTTGGTTGCTAAACTCTTCAATAATCTTTTGTGTTTTCGTAATTTTGCTCCATTTTTACCATTAATTTTAATATTTCCTTTTTGATAATTTATTGCTATTTCATGTAAGGCTTTGTATAGGCATTCGTCAGAGATATTATCTAATAATTTTTTACGAAGCAATGGATTCTTTATTGATGAAATGAATTTTAGCTTTTCAATACAATTAACTAGATTTTTCGTCATTTTTAGGTAAATAAACAATAGGATTTGTGTTATTATTAAGAACTTTATTTTCCTCAGGTGTTATATTTGAGGTCACACGTATATTTTCAGGTGTATCAGGGGTTAGGTCTATCTTTATATAACCATAAGGTTTTTCCGTAGCGTTATTATAAGATTCAATCAAAAAATTACTATTTAACGGGTATATTTGTCTTGATAAACTTCTTATTTGAGTTTTGTCACGTGGGTTTTTCATAAGTATTATATAATGACAATTTAGACTTATAGTGCGCATACTTTTAGAATGGTAAAAGAAATTTTGAACACTGAATATTACAGTTATATTCATATGATGGGATTTTTTTATGAATAAATTCTCAAAATTTTTATCTTTATTCATTTCATATAGTAAATCATCAATAACTATAATATCAGGTTTATCCTTTTCAATACTTTCAATTGAAGGAATCCCTTCACAATAACTGGTTTTGACTGTATCAGATAGTTTTAAGTCTATTAAATTATGCCATTGCCCATAAGCCCATAATACACTAATTGATTTTTTATTCAAATTGTAAAATAGTTCATTAAAACTTTTAATTATTCTTCGAATTAATTGGGTTTTCCCACTTCCAGTCATACCAACTACTAAGATATTAGCTGGATGTTTAAATAATATATGCCTTTTATCAATTTCCATTTATTCAAATTAAATATAAATTGTTTTATATAATTGTATATATAAAAAATCTGAGAACTTTGTCTGGGTTTTTCCCAGATTTTTATGGATTTTTTGTAATCTTTAACGAAATGGTATAAATCCTTTATTAAACTTGTATCGTTCCATCTTTATTTGGAGTTTCATCTCCAACGATTATCCATTTATTATAGTAATCCTTTTTAACCCAATTTGGTAATATTGGGTAAGCAGAAAATCCAAGCATCATTGATAAAACACCTGGATATTCCAATACTTCCTTGATAATAGGAACATCATAATAGTGGCAGTCATCAATTATATTTAAAAGTAGCATTTTATGGAATTCTGTCACACACTCTGGTGCATACCATTTAAAATGATGATTAATACGCATTTTGGTAAATAAACGCCCCTGACGGTGGTTACGTATCATTCCATAATTGAAAATGACAAATTTTATTACATCAGTATCAATTTCATATGATGAATTAAGTGAAGGTTTAGCATTACAGAGATATAGTAACATATCAACCAAATATTGACATTTATTCAATTTACAATGGTTATGGTTTATAGCGCATGAATTTATATGATATAATATATCAACAAATACTTTATCACAATAAACACATGTAAAATATTCTTTAATTAAATCTTTAGGTTGAATATTATCTTGAAGGACTCCCATTTTAATGAAAAATAACTTTTGCAAACAGTATATATGCCCTTTATTTAGTTGAATTTGCGCATGTGTGACTTAGATTCGATTGATATGATTATTACTTTTAATTACTGTTGGAAATTATAAGACAATTTTGGTTATTAAACCTAATCGAATAGTTAGGAAAAAATCTGGGGCAACTTTGTCTGGTTGTTTTTCCCCAGATTTTTTATTATTTTTTTAATTTTTTTCAATTATTATCCACTTCATCATAAGATAATTCAATATTACATATATTAGAGTCATTATAAAATGGACAATTTGGTGACCATTTTAAATGTTCTGTACGCACATCATCACATATATTCCAATCATATAATTGAAGGTTGCAATAATTACAACAGACGTAATCCTTATATTGGATATAATAAAATCCATTTTTAGCCAGTATATGCTCATCAACGAGTAATAGAGGCCAATGTAAAAACGAATTCAATCGAAATTCTTCGAAGCAATACTTCAAGTATTTGGCTTCAAGGAAAGCTGTCATAACGCATTTTGGGCATAATTTATTCACCCTAAGATTAGCATTATGATGATTATGTATTGGAGTTATCATATTGAGTAAATAATCATTTACTCGTTGGCGATAAAGTGAACTCATTTGGTATATCAACTAAAATGTCACCCCAATTAAAGTTGTTTTTATCTGCTATAGTGATCGAACCGTCTTTATGAGTAACAGCTGTTGTTGATGAACGATAACCAGATTTGATCCAATCAGGTGTTTTATCAGGATAATTTTTAAATCCGTCAATATAATTTAATACATGAGTATATCCAAATACTTTTTCGATAATAGGAATATCGTAAGAGTTTGTTTGATCAATCAATGAACAGAATAAGAGTTCATGTAATTCAGTTATATTGGGGAAATGTGAAGTTAAATTTTTCACCGTACCCACTATAGCGAAAGGATCATTACGAAGTTTTTGAAGTATTCTATAGTTTAATATAACAAATTCCCGGTCATCAACATCAAACTCGCATGATGGATTTAATGAAGGTTTAGCATTCCAAAGATATAGTAATATATCAATCCAATTTTGGAATTTATTTAATTTACAATGGTTATGTCTGATGGCGCACGACTTTATATGACTCAAAATTTTTCCACCATCAAATATATGTGCACAATAATAACAAGTATAATATTTTTGAGTTAAAACATCAATTTTTTTTTGTAATGAATCCTGCATTTTGATGAAAAATAACTTTTGCAAGCAGTATATATGCTGTTTATTTAGTTGAATTTGCGCATGTGTGACCTAAATTAAATTGATGTAGTGATACTGCATTTAATTGCAACAGGAATATTTAAGTCAAGTTTTTCAATTTTATCAATGGTGTTATTAATCGAATAATCATTGACACGAATCGGAGAAATATAATTAAATTCGTCACCTTTAATAATGGTGACATAACCAGCAGGAATAAAACAATTAAATATCTCAAGGTTGAAATAATCATCTTCATTCGCATCCTCGAGCAACTCCTTTATGAAATGATCGAATATTTTCTCCACATCCATATGCCAAACCATAAAATCCAAATAAGGATTTGAAGTGAACTTAATCACTATGGTTTTTTCCATTTTGTGGAAGATATCATTATAATTTTCACGATAAGTAAGAATATTATAATTTATTGCGAATTCCATTTTATTAATGAAATAAAGTACAAATTTTTTACTTTCTTAAATACATTTTTTTGACCTAATTTTTGAATCTAGGACATGTGAACTTCAATTATGATTATTATTATTAACCTTAATATTTTAACGAATTTTAGTTAATTATAAAGATTGTTTCAAATTTATTTTAAATAATCTATTAAATATATCAACCGAGGTTATATAAGTTGTTGTAAGACTTAAAATTCTTCATTAGTTAAAATGTCTTCAAACATTCAACCTGTCAATGATTTAGAATTTCTTGTACTAGATAAAAGTTTTAAAAATATTAAAAAGTTTAAAAGGATTGAAAAACGTGTGACTTTTACTATAAAACATAATATTTTTAATCATTTTAATATTGCTATTATACGTAACGATATTGAAGAACAATTTAATTTATTATTTCAAGATATATTAAACGATGTAGGAGAAGATGATTACATTGCAATAGCTTTGCATAACAGTGAACTTGAAAACCCTATATATGTTGCTCCTCGAAAAGTAAGTGATTTTAATATAATAAATTTACTAGATATTCTTGAAAAATATGCACAATCGTTTAAATCGTTTTTAGCTAATGGTATATTTGAATTAGAAGTTATTATTTCAAAGAAGTTAAGTGGCAGTGGTAACGATAGAAAAAAGCAGAAAGTTGTAGGTGCCCCTAAGACATTAGAAGAAATATCCAAATATAAAAGATCAATTGTAACTATTAATAATGATGATAATTCTTGTGCTTTTAGAGCTTTATTTGTTGCTATTTATTTTTATCAAAATGGTAATTTAGATAAAAAAGAATGGCAATATATAAGAGAGGATATTTGTCGAAAACAAACTATAGGTGCACAAAATATTGCAGATAAGTGTGGATTATCAATTGATAAAGCAGTTGACTTCAATAGTTGGGTTACAATTCAAAATACTTTCCCAGAGTATCAAATACATGTAATTGAGGCTAGTGATAAATCAAATTTCATTTTTAAAGGTAGGGAAAGTAACAAAAAATTATATATAGAATATTTAAATGACCACTACAATGCAATTATTAGAATAAAAAGTTATATGGGTAAACGTTATTTCTGTGAAAGATGTTTTTTAGGTTTTTATCAATTATTAGATCATAACTGTCCAGATTATTGTAAATCATGTTATTCTAATTGCGATAAATCAATCTTAATTGATATAATTTGTGCAGATTGTAACAAAGATTTTAAAAGTCAAAATTGTTATGACACACATTTAAGTAATAATATATGTAATGAATTACATAAATGTAAAAATTGTGAGGTTTTATATAGAGTAAAACGTGGTCATACATGTGGAAAATTTCGTTGTTTAAAATGTAATATCACTTATAGTGAACAACCACATTTTTGTTATATTAAATGTAATGACACAAATTATCATATAAAAGAAGATAAGATTAACAAAATTATTATTAGTTATGATATTGAGAGTACACAAAATAATGGTGAACACACCCCTAATCTACTTATTTGTAAAACCATTTGTGATATATGTGATAAATCAAATTCAATTAATTGCAGTATATGTGGTAAAAAGGAAAAAATTTATTTTGGTCGTAAATGTGTTTCAAAATTTGTTGATTTTTTATTTATACATTTAGCTAAAAAAGCTGAAATGAATAAATCATTAATATACGCATTTGCACATAACGCTAGAGGATATGACGCACAATTTCTTATGAGAGAATTATGGAATAGAAGTTTTAATAATGTCAAAGTAATTTTAAGAGGTAGAAAAATATTAATGATTAAATGTTCAAATATTAAATTACTTGACAGTCTAAACTTTTTTCTTCAACCATTACATAAGTTACCTAAAGCATTAGGATTAGATATTAGTTTAAAAAAGGGAGAATTTCCTCATTTATTTAATATACAAGATAATTATGAATATGAAGGTAAAATACCAGATTTGAAATATTTTAAATCCGAATATATGTCAGTAGAACGAATGAATGAATTTAATTTATGGTATGAAAGTCAAAAATTAAGAAATGATTGGAATTTCAAAAATGAATTAATTAGTTATTGTAGAAATGATGTAGATATTTTACTGAAATGTATTATGAAGTTTAGAAAAGATTTCTCTGAGATAAGTAATATTGACCCAATTACAAGATGTTTTACATTGGCTTCAATAGGTTCAGATGTATTTAAAACAATTATTCTTAATAATGAAGAGTTAGCCTCCACACCAAATACAGGTACTTATAATTACGGTAAAAATACATCAAAAATTGCAAATGCATATATTGATTGGATTGAATATAAAAATAACATTAAAATTAAAAGAGAATATCGAATTGGAAAGTACTGGGTTGATGGATATGATATTGAAAATAAAGTTATTTATGAGTTTTTGGGTTGTGCTTTTCATGGCCATAATTGTATTCCTATCAATTATAATGTAAAAGATAATTGGTCAGAAAAATTAGCTTATTTTCAAAGAATGAAATTAAATATTGAGTTTGTTTGGGAATGTGAATTTAAACAAAAACGTAAATTAAATAAGGATTTGAATGAGTTTATAACTAAAAGATTAGTTTATCACTTTAAAATTGATAGAATAGGACATATAAATATAAGAGATGCATTTTTTGGGGGTAGAACAAATAATATTCAATTTTATAAAAATTGTAATGAAAATGAAGTTATAAAATATTTAGATTTTTGTAGTTTATATCCTTATGTATTGAAGAATAAATTATATCCTACAGGTCACCCAATTGTTATCACAGAAAACTTTGATTATTCGCTTGAATCATACTTTGGATTCATTAAATGTAAAGTGTTTGCCCCTAGAGGTTTATACTTACCTGTATTACCAGTTGTAATTGATGATAAATTAATGTTTCCTTTGTGTAAAGCTTGTGCTATATCACGAACAAAAGTATGTATTTGTAAGGATAAAGTAAGATATTTTTTAGGAACATGGACTTCAGTAGAATTGTTAAAAGCCATAGAAATGGGTTATAAGATAATTGAAATCTATGAAGTGTATAATTATAAAGTAAATGATCCAAAATCACGTTTTAAAGAATATATTGATATGTGGTTAAAAGTTAAACAGGAAGCCAGCGGCTGGCCTAGTTGGTGTAAATCAGAATCAGATAAAAAATTATATATTGAAAATTATAATAATCACGAAGGAATTCAATTAGATTTTAATAAAATAAATAAAAATGAAGCATTAAGATGGATTGCAAAAATAATGTTAAATAGTTTTTGGGGAAAATTTGCACAAAAACCTAATCACACAAAAACTGAAATAATTAAAACATATGATGAATATTGGAATTTAATTTCTCATGAAGATAAAGAAATTATTGGAGAATTTTGTCCAAATGACGACACATTAATTATGAGTTGGGAATATAAAACTGAAGAAAAATCAAATTTAAATTATTATAATATTTCTATTGCTTCATTCGTTACAGCATATGCTAGAATTGAATTATATAATCTTATGATCAAAATTGAACAAATTCGACCTAATAGTCTACTTTATCATGACACAGATAGTGTTTTATTTATTAAACATAATGATGACCCAGATATTGAAACTGGAGATTATTTAGGCCAGTTAACAGATGAAATTGAAAAATATGGGTTAAATGCAAAATGTATATCTTTTGTTTCATTAGGACCAAAAAATTATGGATTTACAATTCAAAAATCCAATGGAGAAATAATAAGCCAAATAAAGTGTAAAGGAATTACACAAATTGTTTGTGCAATAAATTGTGTTAATTTTAATGAAATGGTTAACATTGCTATGCATTTTACTAATAATTTACCAAAAGAAATAATGGTTCCACAAATGCAATTTAAAATCAATAGACATACTCAAATATTTACAAGATATTTTGATAAAGTATTCAAAGCCGTAAGTGAAAAAAGAGTAATTAATGGTAATTGCACTTTACCTTACGGTTATTAATAATTCACAAATACAATGACATTGGCACTAATAGCACTTTGTGCCCCTGAAGGTAGGGATTAGTGCCCCAAACACAAATCCTTCACAAATACAATGACATCGGCACTAATAGCACTTTGTGCCCACTGAAGGTAGGGATTAGTGCTCCCATACACAAATCCTTCACAAAAACAAAAAAAATTAAACAAAGTAATTGCATTGTATTTGTTAATAAAAAGAAAAAAATCTAGTAATATTTGAATAATAATGGAAAATATAAGGAAAAAGTTTGCTTGGCTTAGAAAACATACCACTAAGAGGTATAAAAAACCTAAATACAAGAGATTCCGAAATGAGGAATTAGATCCATTAATTGATCCTGACGTAACGTATAAGAAATTTTCTCAACCTGATTTAACTCAATCTGGGAAAGGTATAAGAAGACGTAGACGTAAACGTAGGACAGTTAAATCAAAGTGTTCATCTTTGTGTACAAAGAAAATACGAAAAAGACGTATTAAACGAAGATCTAGAAGGGGTAGAAAAGCGTACAATTTTCCAAGATTTCTATTAAAATAATGGAATTATTATATGATATTATTGATGAAAATGAATCATTTTCAAATAATATAAAAGAGAAATTTATTTTATTTGAATTCGTATACGAGAATTTTGAAGAATTGCATCTAAAATATCTCCGAGATTTAGTTAAAGAAATATTTGAATCAATAATATTAAAACTTTTAAATAATGAAAAAGGGTATTTCAGTTTGGAATTATCTAATGCAGAAATGATATATCATCCAATAAAATTTCGTGCTATTCCTATTGAAAATTTTAATATTGAGACTGTATTTAAAAGATTGGATAGAATGAAAGAGATTTATGGATATTTTTCATTGAAACATCTTATTCAAATTAAATTAAGAATTAATAAAAATTCTGATGTATTTTTATGATCAACAATAAATTACGTTATATTATATTATGATCGCGTATTCGTTTTACTTAAATTTGATTGGTAGGAAGTAAGAAGGGGCGTGTCATTTAATTAAGCTTTATTGGTATAAGTGTAGTAGTACTACTGTTGACAATCATTTATATAGAATTGGTTTATGTCTTAAAAACAGTGATAATAATAATGAACACAAAAGACATGTTTTTCATAAACCGATTATTGTTTTCATTGTTTTGTGCATAAATTTCATTAAATTTATAGCTATTTATAAAACTAATGAACACTTGATCACAGCCCATCTTGTCCTTGGTGATTGTTTTATATTCTATAAATTAAGCAAAATATTCTCTTTTATGATTATTTTGACGAATATTCTCGTATTGAGTCTATTCTTAACCTATTACTACAATCACAAGAATGACATAAAACCGACATTTCTTCGCGTGTTTCAAATGATG
>JAQIXR010001705.1:0-10734 GCA_034700825.1 Quadroppia sp. Gr-Ori-00064 | reverse complement strand
GTACTGACTGCAACGGTTGTCTGGGGTTCAGAGCCGAAGCTTTTATGGATAAACAGCACTTGAAGTACTATTTGACAGACTTTTTCAACACTTTTAAACACTTTTCATAGCATTGAATATCGATATTACAGTTTGTAAATATAAATAATTTTCAATCTCTTATAAACACTATCGCGTGAAAGGTGGTGACGAGGAAAGGGATGTGGAATATAGAAGCGAACAATTGTATGGATGAAGACTTAACAAGTATAACATCAGTATTAAAGATACGAAAGGAATGGATTGCTTTTACGGACATCTATTCCATACATCACAGCAGCAAATACTATGAGAAAAAAGATATTTGGCGGACCGAGAGGTTTATGGTAGAGAAGAGACTGTTTGACAACTGTATGCATATCTTTCCAATACTTTTAGTGTAAAAATACATTAAACGAACATTTGTTTCAATAAAATATTTTAACATTGATTCTAAACCTATACATAAAATGCACTTTTCTATTGAGTTCTTCTATAATATGAGATAAAAGTCAATTAAAAGCAATTTTCAAATAAAATTCTTATCAGAAAATAATTTTTCATAAGAATTAACTTTTATATCAAATGTTATTAACTCTCAAACAATTGACTGAAGATTTTAATGATAGTAAACATAGAAGAACTTAATGTTAAAATATATTCTTATCACAAAATTAAACTATATTTCGAAATGAGTTTCAATGAAATTATTTTTGATAATTATTTTTTCACCGAAACTTTTGTCGCACAAGAATTGATTGATAATTTTCAAGCTATAAATAGAGTCAAACATTCAATGCATTATTCATTCAATTCATTGAATATTATTTCAATTGTTTTAAAGTATTTGCTTTTAATACAAATATGTTGTCAAAGAGTGAGTCATATATTCATTGCATTTAATACTTATTTTGAATTTTTTTGTTTTTTATTCACAGAATATCTCGTATTCATAGCGTTATTGCCGTATGTCATGTGTGAGATCAAATGCCCGGACGAGTTCAGCTCATTGATCAGCCCCTGTATGTTTAGCATGGACAATCATGATAAAGAATGTCAAATCAATTGTGGTGGCCATGATGACATTGACCTAGCTACGATTTTCGAGAAACTGAACGCCAAATTAGAGCCAAACGGCAAACACTTCTATGCAATAAATATCACAAATACAGCCATAACTGAGTTGAAGGAAAACACGTTTAAAGACATTACGTTCAAATACATTCTCATTACCGGAGCCGACAATTTGAAGCTCATCCACGAGAAGGCATTCGCCTCGAATAACGTGACCCTGGCTGTGGCACTGTCTGGTAATCATCAATTATTGTCGACGAAAGACCACTCCATATTCGCCATGAGTCGCCGTTTCTCAGAAATGGTGTCATTTGTTTTGATGTCAAACGGAGCGATTGACGGAATACCCGACGGCGCGTTCAAAGGCCTACCGAAGCTGATGAGTGTCTCGATTTATGATGTGGAAGGGATCAAAACACTGGGCGCCGACCTTATCGACGATGAGATCGAAACGGGTCTGAATATAATACTCGCGAACACCAGTATTAGTCACATACCCGCCGGTGTGATTCGCTGTAGCGCCACACGTAAGATGCTTTTCCTGCAAATATCCAGTTCCCAAATGACCGGCGCCAGCTTCGACAACGGTTCCCTGTCCCAAATGAACTGTCCAACATCGCTGCAGTTGATGGACATCGCATACTTGGATGAGTCGGTATTCATGCCTTTCTATGGGGCCAACGAACGTAACTTGGTCAATCCAGGGCTGTTGGACTGTGACGACTGTCGCAACTACTGGCTCGTCCAGCGCCAGGAGGTCAAGACGAGAACCTCTTATCTTAACTGTAAGACAGGTGTTGTCATAACCGACAGTAAAAACTTTGCTAAATGTAAATGAATTTTAATTATGTGCTAAAAAACGGCTCATTTTTTTCGCTGTTGACTTTCAATGACTTTATGTTCAAGAATTAAGAATAAAATTTAGTTTTTGTTTTTCTTTGCATTAATTAAATTCACTTTTATTTTGAGTTTTTTGTTTAAAATGAGATAAAAATGAAAATTCTTTTCTCAATAAAAACAAAAGTCTTATCACAAAAAAATTAATATTCTTTGCGAGAAACTGGGCACCGGTACCACCTGGGCAGCGAGAGAAGGCGCGACATTTGTCTTAATAGTTATAACAAAAAATTATTTTCTGATACAAAAAAAATGCTCAAAAAGTCTTATCAAAGAAAAAATTCCTTTTTTTCTCAACAATTATCTCAAACTCAAAAAACAATTGACATTTGATATTAAATGATTGAAAACACAGAATAACTGTAATGTAAAAAAAATTAATTCTTATCTCATAGAGACTTATCTTCACATTTTTGTTATATAAGTGACATTGAAATTATTTTTTTTCCCATTCAGTGCTGTATTTTATTCACTTTTCTCAACAATTACTTCATATAAATTTTGGTCTAAAAAAGTATTGTCTTTAAAACAAATATGTTGTCAAAGAGTGAGTGATATATTCATTGTATTTAATACTTATTGCAAAAAAAATAAAATAAAAAAAGTTTTTATTTTATATATAAATAATTTTTTGTTTTCTATTCACAGAATATCTCATATTCATAGCGTTATTGCCATATGTTATGTATGGGAACTGTTGCCCGGATAAGTTGGCCTCACTGATCAGCCCCTGTACCTTTAGCACCGACCTCCAGACAAGTGAATGTCAAATCAAGTGCGGCGGCAATGAGAACGCTGACCTTGGTGAAATATTCGAAAAACTGAGCGCCAAATTAGATCCAGGGCTCCGACACTTCTACAGAATAAACATCACGAATACAGCCATAACTGAGTTAAAGGAAAACACGTTTAAAGACTTTTGGTTCAATTACATCGCCATTGACGGCGCCCGACAACTGAAGCTCATCCATACGAACGCCTTCGCCGCAAACAACAGGACAAAGGGGGTGAACATAAAAAATAATCCCCACTTACTGTCAAACGAAGGCCACTCCGTATTCGACATGAGTCGCCGTTTCTCACAATTGACTTCATTTGTCTTAAACAACAACGACTTGATTACGGAAATACCGGCGCAGGCACTGAAAGGCATACCGACGCTACTTGTCGTGTCGATATCGGGCACCGGAATTAAGACCCTGGGAGAGGGTATTTTCGATGGGTTGGACGCATTGACTGATATTGAGGTCGTCGATACGAACGTTGAGCGCATACCTGTCGGGGTCTTCAGCTGTAAAAAGTCTTCCTTCCCCTCACATAAGCTCGCGATATCCAGTTCCTCGATGACCGGGGCCAGTTTCGCCAACGGCTCACTGTCTGCGTTGAACTGTCCAACCATACTGTTCCTAACAATACCGAACGCCATGAAAAAGTTCACATATATGGAAGAGTCGGTATTCTTGCCCTTCTATAAGGCAAATACACAGAATTCTGTCGATTCCGGCCCTGTGTTGGACTGTGAGGACTGTCGCAACCATTGGCTCGTACAGCGCCCAGAGGTCACACACGCCAGAGTATCGGCTCTGGAATGTACGACTGGCCGCGTCAACGACAACAAAAATTTTTCAAAATGCAAATGAATTTTAAATATGTGTTAAAAAATGGTTTATTTTTTGTTTTCTTATTAATTGTAGTCAAGAATTGAGATTAAAATTAGTTTTTATTATGCATTAAATAATGTTTTTTATTCAATACACTCTTTCACACATCTAATGGATGTGCGGCTCATCTAAACTAAACATTAAATTTGTACATAAATTCTCATTAATTATTACAATTATTCTCTCTCTCTCTCTCTCTCTCTCTCTCTCTCTCTCTCTCTCTCTCTCTCTCTCTCTCACTCCCAATACTTACTTACAAACTGTAACTCAAATATTATTGAGTTTTCACTCGAAATGTTTAAAATTAATATTTAGTATAAAATTTAAGAATAAAGGCTTAGACGCCGGTCAGTGACGCAGAGGTAAGAGAGCTGCACAGTATGTAAAGGTAAGCAGTGCTGAGAGAGGTTAGTGAGGAAAGGGAGACCACTCGGTAGTCCCAGAGACGGCTGTATTTTTTCTATATATAAATATTCACTTTATATTCATTTCTCTCAAAACGACTTCAAATACAATGAGTTCTCAATAGAAGAGATCAATGTTTTGAGATCTCATTTGAGATGAATTTAATAGTTATTATAAAAATTAAATTATATTTTGTTTAAATTGAAAATAATTTAAAGAAAAATAATTACAAATAAAATTATTTAAAGAAATAAAGTAAAATAAATTAATTTATAAGTGTTTGCAAATAATTAAATTAAGTTTAAAAATAGCTTTTAATGTTGTTTTCATTAAAGTGTTGTTTGCATTAAAATCAATGAATAGGAGATAATTAATGCCAAATACGAGACAAATGTCTTTGCGTTGATATAGAAGATATTGAACGCCGACAGACATATTCTGTGCTCATATGACTTGATTATCATCAAAACCATACTATTCTTGACGTCGAAACACTTATGACAGTCGTTGTCTTCTATGCGTTCAATGAGTTTTCTAATGCTTTTTGGTATCATTTCGCAGACAATACACAAACACATCATAACAACAATCGTAAACATTAGCGCATAAATGGACAGATAGATCGATGAGTGCAATTGGGTCACTATATTTGAGTACAGGCAGGAAATGGCGATAATCGTGTTTGAGATCATGAATAACAGAATATTTAGTGAGAAATAATTGTCCAATTCTTTGACCCGTTTATACATGTCGTGAACGGAGTGATAGACACGAGTAATGTCTATACGTTCGTCGCGGACGAGAATATTCTGTATCTGCTGTGAGACGACTCCACACGCGTAGCCGATAAGTGCCATCACCGAAAAGTTTACGTTTAAAGACACGAACGATAGTAATCGTGACAATATGAGCTTGGTCACATTAGATGAGACAGAATATTTGACAGCAAACGATATCATTGTATACAAGAATGTCATTGAAAATAGTGTTACTGTTATAGCGAGACCGAAGCGCCGTTCGAAGCGACTGTCGATAGGAATGGTGTTTTGTTTTTGCAAAAACATCAAAATCGACTTTCCTTTGAATAGCAGGAATAGACTGTTGAAGAGTATGCTACACACGAAGCATAGGTTGCCGATGCGATACGTGATGAACACGAGATAGTCTTTCGTAGCGTTGAGTTCACTCGTGGAGGAGTCGGCGATAATTGTGTTGATCTTCTGTATGCAATAGTATGTCATCGCTACTATGTGTAGAATATTCCATAGAATCTGTACGAATTTGGCTGCCGATCCGTTGCGCCCTTCCACAGGTGTTCCCAAAAATGTCATTCCATTGACTTTCAGATATCTGACCAGTATTTTGAGGCCGGCATTAGACTCATAGCTCTCACACTTTAGGGGCATAATTATGGCCTTAATATTTGACATTTCTATCTATAAATTATTTGTTCTAAAAAATTATATGAATTTATAATCAAAATAGAATATATAAACAGAATATTCTTTGAACAATTTAACCAAATAAAAGAAAAAACACTTTTGCTATCATATCGATAGCACTTGTAGTTTACAGACATGTCTTAATAGCAGAAAAATATTTAGGAAAATAAAGTTTTCGAAAATTATTCTTATATTTAATGTATTTTTCTATTGTGTTATATGTTTGAAAAATATCATTATTTATGTATTAAATGAAAACACAAATAATATTCAATGAATTCTATACAATATATGACATAATAATTAACAATAAATTATTTTCATTTCTTATAGTGTTTTTTAAAATTTTTATTTTTTTCATTGATTAACAATAGGAATAAACAGAATAAAAAATGAATGAAACTTTATTTTTATGCATACAGTGCTCAATAGAATTGA
This sequence comes from Quadroppia sp. Gr-Ori-00064, assembly GCA_034700825.1. Classification (NCBI taxonomy): domain Eukaryota; kingdom Metazoa; phylum Arthropoda; class Arachnida; order Sarcoptiformes; family Quadroppiidae; genus Quadroppia; species Quadroppia sp. Gr-Ori-00064. The sequence continues at coordinate 4,799 of JAQIXR010001705.1, read as the reverse complement.
ATATCAATAATAAATATCATTAAAAAAATTATTTATATTTCTTTAAATGCTTTAAAACTTTTTTTTCTTTAAGTGATTAACAATAGAAATAAATATAAAATATATTGAATTCTTATGAAATAAAATGAATTTATTTTTTACGTTTCATTAATCTACAGTATGTTCATACATACAGTGCTCAACAAAATAGAATATCAATGATGACAACAATTTAAAAATTTAATCATAAATTCATACTTATTTTCAAGCATTTTAAACATTATTTACAAACTGTAACTCAAATACTATTGAATTTTCACTCAAAATGTTTTCATTAATATTTAGTATAAAATTTATGAATAAAGGCTTAGACGCCGTTCAGTGGACGAGAGGTAAGAGAGCTGAATAGTATGCAAAGTTAAGCAGTGCTGAGAGAGGGTTGTGAGGAGAGGGAGACCAAAGGATAGTCCAGGAGAGGGATGTCTTTTTTGTATATATAAATATGTTCTGAAAAATACAAATAAAGTTATATTCACTTTATATTCATTTCTCTCAAAACGACTGCAAATACAATGAGTTCTCAATTGAAGACATCATTTAAAGCAATGTTTTGATAAGAATTTAATAGTTATTAAATTATAATAATATTTTGTTTGAATTGAAAATCATTTAAAACTAATAATAAGAAATAAAATTAATTTAAGAAATAAAGTCAAAAAATATTAATTTCTAAATATTTACAAACAATTAAATAGAGATTAAAAATAACTTTTAATTTATTTTCATAAAATTGTTGCTTTGGTTGAATAATCATTGATTTGGTTGTGTGAAGGAGTCGGCGATAAATATTTTGAAACATTTTTTTTTTTGAAAAAAAAATACAAATTATGTGAGAAATTCTCTGCGATTTCGGTTCGGAATTACGACTGGTTTTTGGCTGTAAATCTTCAGTGTAATCTTATTTGTAATCTTATTTGTAATCTTATGTGTAATATTTGTTGCAATGGCTTGAAAAATGCTAATCACTTTATAATAGTAATTCTTGACAATTATTTGACAGAAATCAGTGAACATTACTATTGAGAAACCAAACCATAGGCTGAGAATACTAGCGATAAGACAGAGATATTCTTCGAAATACATCTTCGGTGTTATCTCGTATACAGTCGTCGGTTGTGGAGAGTATTTAAGGAGAATATTGTAGCTCTCTTTAGTGTCTTCATCTCCAACTCCTTTCTCTGATTTTAAGCCATAGTATTCTTTATAGCATTCGTGTCTCAAATGACAGAATTGTTGACATTTTTCATACAATGTTTTCATTTGATTCATTCCCGAAGAAAATTTTAAACTACTTTTCGGGTCAGAAATAAAATATTTTTCGGGATAATAACCGGTGGTATTGATGTATCGCTCAGTATAACAGTTGGCAATGCAATCATCTCTAGTCTGATCACCAGAATAGCATCTCATATATGTTGTGGACATGTATTTGACGACAGTTTTACTGAATTCAATGAAACAGAAATTATTTTGATTAAAGAATACGATTTCCGTTGACTTCAGAGTTCCTATATATAATTGATGATCACTGGCGTGAAAGGTAATCGTTACGCCATTAGATTTGATCAAGGTTTTATTGGGGACGATAATATTGGCCAAGATGTTATGTGTGTCCGTTGTTCTGACCATATGTTTGTCATGAGATTCATGGCTTCGTTGCGAGAATAATGTGTAACACATATCGTGTCCACTAATCGACTGCTTATATTCGATAACGGAATCGCATGGAGAATATTCTGTATAGTATTTGCTTCCGTTATAGTATAGGCAGAATATTAGACGTTTTTGTGGTAATAATTTGCGGAATTGTTGGCCAATCGTGAATGTGTTGAACCATTGCAGTAGAGATGGACTGGAATTCTTGTTCGAATCATTCGCTATTATCGAGTGGTCTATAAATTCATTGTTAATGACATCTGTTTTGACAAAACAAACACTAATCGCTGGTAATGATATCCAGTCTTCGACTTCATATTTAACATTAGTTGTTGTGTCGAATGAGAGGTATATTTGACTTATTTTATACGTTTGATAAACACAACCAAAAAGACAGAATATTCTTGATATGAAACCATAAATTGTATTCATTTTTATGCAAAAACTTAACAAAAATGTCTGAAAATATTCATAATTAAAACATTGATTTCATTGTTATGTTGTTTTGCTATTTATTCAAACATTTCATTCAAATAATACAAATAAATGTAATTATTTTTATTGAAAACAGAAAAACATTTTATTTAATTGAATTCATTGTTATTTATAATTGATTTTTAAGCACTTATTATAAAAACACTTCAATTCTTGTATTCATTTTATGATTGATTTCTATTTATATTTTGATTATTGTTAAGACAAGTGTTAAAGAAAATGGAAACAAATAATTATTGTTAAGACAAGTGTTAAAGAAAATGGAAACAAATAATCAATATTTGTTTATTGATTAAAAAATAGATTTTTATTATAATATTTTATAAGAAATTTTTTATGATTTAAAATCTATTCGTATTTCAAATGATATTTACGTAACTTTCAATTGAATATTCATTTTGTATTTCATTGAATTCATTGACAGAATATATAGAAAACTAATTATTTAGAGCCTATAGTATGATAACCTCTAAAGGGGTAGAATTGTTAAGGGTAGGCTTTTTGAGATCATATTCTTGAGGGAACTCATGAATACTATGTCTATGAGTCAGGAATTCTCTTCGCCTTCTCTTAACGTTAGATTTTTTGTGACAACATTTGAGATAATTATACGAATAATTGCTAACAATATTTGTATTAACGAAACCATTGAATTGAATGAGAATTTGTTGACAAAAGTCAGTGAACATTACTATTGAGAATCCAAACCATAGGCTGAGAATACTAGCGATAAGACAGAGATATTCTTCGAAATACATCTTCGGTGTTATCTCGTAGACTGTCGAGGGATGTGTTGGAGTTACGATAGTTAGATAAAAATCGTTTTTGTTCTGTGTAGGTGCCGTTCCTTTATCTAAATTCAATATATAATATTCTTTATGGCATTCAGTCTTCAGTTCACATAAATGTTTGCATTCTTTATGTAATCTCTTAAACAATAGTTCATTGATTTCGGTATTGAATTTCAAACTACTGTTGAGATTGAAATTGAGATAAATATCCGGATAATAACCGGTAGTATTGGTGTAGCGCTCGATAATGCAGTTGGCAATACAGTCGTCCCGATTCTGGCCCTTAAAACATAAGCCCTTTATGTGTTTGACAACGATTTTAGTATATTTGACATAAGTGTAATTGATGTCATCGTAGGCTATAAGTGCTGTAGATTTGGGGATCTGTATAAATGAGTTGTACTCTCTTGAAAGTAAGCTGAAGGAGAAAAAATTTGATTTAAACCGGGTCTTATTTTTGATCGAAAACGTCGCTATTGACGAAGACATGTCTGAATTGCGAATAAGATATCTGTCGTCCGATTCATGCATTGTTTGCGAGAATATTGTGACACAAATCAAGTTTTTACCCAAAGATAGCTTATATTTGGCCACAGAATCGCAATTAGAATTTTCTGTTGAATTTATGCTCACATTTTGATACTTGCAGTCGATTAATGTCATCGGAGATAATATTCGCTCAAATTGTTCATTAATAGGCATTTCGTTTAAAGTTTTATCCAATATTATTGACGATATTTCATCCGAAACATTCAATAAATTCTTGTCAATAAACATCACTTTCATAAAACAAAATCTGATTGCAGGCAATGATATCCAGTCCTCGACTTCATATTTAACATTAGTTGTTGTGTCGAATGAGAGGTATATTTGACTTATTTTATACGTTTGATAAACACAACCAAAAAGACAGAATATTCTCGTAATTATTTTATAAATGTTAAACATTTTTTATAATTATTTAAAGCTTTTAACTAATAATTATTTGTGAAAAATAGTATTGATTTTTATGCAAAACTTAACAAAAATTCTGAAAATATTTATAATCAAAACATTGCTTTCATTGTTGTGTTGTTTTGCTATTTATTCAAACATTTCATTCAAATAATACAAAATTAATTATTTTTATTGAAAACAGAGAAACGTTTTATTTAATTGAATTCATTGTTATTTATAATTGATTTTTGAGCTCTTATTATAAAAACACTTCAATTCTTGTATTCATTTTATGATTGATTTGTATTTTCATTATTGTTGAGACAAATGTTGAATAAATGTTTTAAAAATTTTTAACAATATTTGCTAAATGATTAAAAAAATTTATTTTTGTTATATTTGTGAAAATCTCATCAAAATTATAGTCAAAGAAATGTCAAATAAATTTATTTTCAATTTATGTTAATTTGTACTAAAAATGTGTTTAAATATACTGTAAATCTATTAATAAAATTGTTTTCTTGTGTTTGAAATACATTAAAAAAATTATTAATGTTTTGTTATTATGAAATAAAATGTTTGCATTGTTTTTGTAATTATAATAAAATTAATAAAGAATAAAATATATAATTTTTATCAATATTTCCAAATAAAAGTGATTTTCAATTATAATTAAACACTGTTTATATAAATAATGTCATTATTACAGTTTATAACATAAAGTTATTTAACGAACTGTAATATCGATATTCAAAGCTATGAAAAATGTTTAAAAGATATTGAAAAGTATAACAAATAGTACGAAAAGTGCTGTTTATCCGTAAAAGCTTCGGCTCTGAACCCCAGACAACCGTTGCAGTCAGTACGCAAACACTGAGCGCA
>JAQIXR010001704.1:0-10736 GCA_034700825.1 Quadroppia sp. Gr-Ori-00064 | reverse complement strand
TTTGAAAGTAATTCAAAGAATATTTAATATCTTTGACCAGTATTTAGACATTCATTGAACTGAAGACGAAATATAATATCATTTTTTGTTGTATTATATTATTAACTATTAATAGGAAATTGAATTATAAATAAAAATAAAATAAAATATTGTTTAATATTTGATGAAAAATATGTTTATTTCAAAATTCATATCAATTTCGAGTGAATTGTATGTCAAAATTGAGGGTAAGTTTTGTTTATTTAGTTGAGAATCAATTTTTAAAAAGTGATTCAAAAATAATTTCATAGAAAATGCTTTTTTTGAAATAATTTTCTTTATTTTTCTTATTTATTAACAAATAATATTTAAATTATAAATAAGTTTTTGTTTTTGTTTTTTTGATTCAATAAGTCTTTGAAATTCGCGAACAAAATGAAGAGAAAAAAATGATTTGAAATTTATATAAAATAAAATGAATTTATAATTAAAAAAAATTGCTTTCAATTCACAAACAAAAGCTCTGTTTTGATTGAACCCTAAAATAAATGCATAGTTTTTTATGTATAAAAACAAATGTAATTATAATATAAAAAATGAATTATAATATTATTGATGAAAATTCGACACATTTTGCGATCTTTTCTTTAAAATAATTTTTACAAATTTGAGACGACTTTAAAATAATGAAAAGAATTTCCGAAAAAAAATTATTAATAATTAAATATAATTCAAAACTTTTTTTATAATATTTCAAAATTACAAATATTTGTCAACACTTTTGACTTCAATAATAATACGGTTTTTGAGAGTTATTACTATTTTTTTCATCACTTTTTGCCTCAAATTATGCAAAAAACTACACAAAAATGCAGTTATTATTAAACATATATTATATTCGCGAATAAAATGAATTAAATGTCAATTAATTTACAATTTTTTATAAGAAAAACATTAATTCATTCTTAAGTAAATTTTGAGCGTTTTTATGAAACGAAACGAATCGACAAATCGCTAATAAAGTCATTAAAAACATTAATTAATACTATTTTAAATAATTTTCAATTGTTTTATGAGAAATGAATACACGAATGATTGGCACAAACTTTACTTTCAAATTGTCTTTCATTTAAAACAATTATTTCATTAATAGTTGTCTAACGAATGTGAAGAACCCCTACACCCAAGAGTCGCCGGCAGGCATTGATGGCGGATATATGGGTTCGTTTTGGTCGAGCATATAATTGTCAGATCCAAGCAATGCTGTCTGAGATGAGCTGTCGTTTGGTCGCACCGTATGTTTCTTACGTTCCCGATTCACCTGAGCGTAAACGGGCTCTGATGTCGGACTCCGAATATATGTCTGAATTGAAGAAAACAATTAATAATTAGTTTTTAATTTTGAAAATCATTTTCATTAATGAAATGAATGTCTGAAATGAGAGCCAAAGACGTACCCAAACAGTGAAAGATTGAGTAAAGCAATGGTTTTTGAATGAGATATAGCTTTTGATGACTTAATGAGCAATTAATTGATTGATTAAAGCATTAAATTTGTTAATAAAAGTCGAAAACAATATTAGTTTTAATGAAAATTTACAAAACGATGAGTTTATCAGTTATTAGTATCCATGAGCTGGAGGTGGTTTCTATGGGGAACGGGAGGTGAGGCATACGATAGAGTTAGTCGAAGCGGTCAATGAAATGCATTTGCAATATAAGAATAGGTAATAATGACTACAATACCGCTCCGGGAGGATAGATGGGTACGCCTCCGATGGGTGGACGGTGTAGTAGTGGCTGTTGTTGTTGGTTAGGGGAGAGAATGCCATCCGTTTGGTTCATATCAGATAAGGCCAGTTCTTCCGGCTGTCAGTCAATGCAAAGACAATTAAAAGCAATTGAAATAAATGACAAAAAATGTGAAAACAAATGAATTTTTGAAACAAAAAAATGTTTTGTCAAAATATTTACATTTCTGTCACTAATTGAGACATCTTTTGATAAATTGATCCAAAGATCAAAATTGAGTTCAAGTGTGAAATTGAATTAAATGAACATAAAATTCGTGAAAATTTTTAAATAATTTTTTATAGACAAAAGAAATGGTTTGAAATTGGCATTAAATTTGGTTTTAAAACCAAACCGAAGTCTAATAAAAGTCACGTTTTTATGGTTTAAGTGATATATAATTTGAAACAATTTTGAGCAAAAACTGCAAATGATTTGTGAGACGAAAGCAAAACAATTAAGACTTTTATGTAAAAAAAAGATTAAAATTATTCCAAATCTCACCCTTACGTGCATTTGACTCATATTCATATCCCGGCCCCCATTGCGAGGTAATGTCCTGTCCTCATATCGAGTGCCACCGACTGTACTCATAGGACGCGTCAGTGTATTGTTTGCACTGTTGGGTGAAGAGGAAGAGCCCGTTCGGGACAATAAGGTTCGGGGGTTAACAATGAAATTCGATTCCTTCCAACCGGCCTTCCTGTAGACCTCCCTGAGCTCCACGTGTTGCCACATATTGAATAGTAACTAAAGATAAAAGACATTGAAATCAAATTCAATCGAAATTGCATTCAAAGTCCAATACCTGTGACGTGAACTTAGAGACTCTTTGAGAGAACTTTCCCTTTTGTTTGACAATAATTGAAAGCCTTTCCAAACCTCCCGCTTCTAACAGGGATTTGGCGAAGTCGGGGTTTTTGGCGATCACCTCATTGAGGGTCGCGAGCACTGCGGCCACCGTGTCGTCACTGGCGTTCGAGTCGTGCTGGGGATTACCGTTCGGTAACTTTGAGACCAAGTCTTTGAGCGCGTATTTGCCGATCAGTTCTTTATTGCGTGAATCCATCGCTAGATTCCTGAGAGCAGTGGCGACGGCACAGACCACCCGATCCACTTCCATACGAAGCAACTCAACCAAAATGGGAAGTCCTTTCTCTTTGCGAACGGCGCCTCTAATGTCGATACTGGGCTGCCAGAAACAGGCGGCCAAGTTCTGTATCGCACCGGCAGCTGCTTCTAGTGTTTCGGGATTAGAGCACTCGGACAGAAGGGCTAAATAGGGCTGAACTACTTCTGTCTGCCAAAGCAATTCCATACCGCGTGCCGGCTCTGAACGCAGTCGAGGAACTGGTGGTGACATAGGAGTAATGGCGCCGCCGTTTGCGCCACTATTTCCTGATATCGAAAGCTGTTGTGTTTTGGCGTCCAATGTAGTAATGGGTGAACTAATAGCTAAAGGAGAGGTCAAAGAAGACGACGACTCCTTTGACTTCTTCTTAGAGCCCCCAAAACAGCCCAAATTGTCTCCAACTTTGTTACCGATGCCGCCCATAATAGCCGCCGCTCGCGATGACGAAGGACTCAAAGAGTTGTTTTGATTGGCGTAATAGTGTTTGTCATACTCAGGGTCTATCACTTCCTGACACCTGTAGCTTAGGTTTCGAAGAATGCAAACACAGTTCTCCACAGACTTGTTGTCCATATCGTTCTTTCCGATCGCCGAACGAACCAAATATAGCAGAGCGTCGACCAGTCCTTCACATTCACGTAACTTTCTTCGGGCGTATTCTCCCGCAGACGACACGTTCCTCAACACACCCGAACCGTTCCTGAAGACAGTCGACCAATAGATGTCACTACCGTTGGCCATAACGCCGGGCGGCGCCGGCAGATTGGGATCTATACTTCGATCCCAACCCGAGTGAGGAATAACAATCACATTCACTAATACAGTCAACGCGTCGTCAATGATAGGTCTCTTCAGCTCTTCAGAAGAGCTTAAATTCCAGAGCACACCCGTCACCAGTTCCCTGATCTCATTGTCCACTGTTTTGCGCAATAGTCTAACCAGTGCTGGAATACCCCCTGCGTTACGAATGGCCCGTTTGTTTTCATCGTTCTGTCGGCCAAAACTCAAGTTCCTGAGCGCTCCACAAGAGTTGCGTTGAATTTCTGGTACTTCTTGTGATAATAAATTAATTAATGGCGGGATTCCTCCCAATGCCCGGGTCTTCGACTTCATATTGTCGTCCATAAAGCACAGGTGCTGTAGATATGCGGCCGCATTGGCCCGGACTATGTTATTGGGATGGCCTAAAAATTCTATCACTTCGTGGAGATCGGGATCTCTGTACCGGACGTCACCCGAAGTGCCGTCGGATAGTACTAAATGTTCGACTCCGGGAGGCATAGGAGGTATATGAGAATTGGACACATAAGGGGTTTCTTCTTCATAGACGGTGTGAGGCAACTGTCCGGCGATGTTGTTATATTGCGGGCCATGAAGTGAGCCATAGTTGGCGTAATCATCAAAACTGGGCCTTCGGTCTAAATACCCCTGCGGTGCGTCCTCATAGGTATTGAAGAAACCCCCGCCCGGAGAGTGCATCTGAGGTGATGGTCGGGTGCCATAACCGTATGGGTCTTCTATGGTAGGGTTGAGTGTCTGATGACTGATCTGATGATTGATTTGATGATTGATCTGATGGTTGATCTGTTGGTTGATCTGATGGTGAGATGAGTCCAACTCGTAATAACCCGAAGGCGGCAACGGATTCATTGCACCCGACTCTGACACCATCGAAGGTGTGGCCGAACCGTCGAGTCGGTAGTCGTGATGATAGTTGTTCTGCAAATCCATCACTTCTTCATCGAATCAACTGTTGGTTCAAACAAACAAAACATGAGATAATTTTAGCCATTATTTGCAACACTTTTTCAACACAAAACACAATCTTATCATTGGATCAGATTTGATATAAATGGAAAAAATTAATTAATATTCAATTCGTTTGTCTATATTTGGATGAAAACAGTGATAATAATGAGTGACAGCACTGACGGCACCCACTCTTCAACACAGTGTTTGATATTTAAAAATTAATAAAACATAAAATGTTATAAAACAATAGGAAATGCATTTTTGCTTTTGGGCCGACATATGAGCCGAGCGTTGTTTAGGAGTCGCTAATCCTGTTTAGATCTTCACAACTGATGGGAAGGAGAGATGGATTGGTTGTAGACATGCGTTGTTTTGGCAATGCTTTTCATATTTCAAAATTATCTGATTCCCTGTCCTTCAGTCCTTCCGATTGAATGACTGATAATTGCTATCAAATATCCAAATGAAGTACTTTTGAGAGCACTTTCATCCAGTCCTATAAGCACTGGAACGACATTTCAATGCAAAACAAAAAAAATGCAATTCAATGACAAATGAAGACATCATTAGCCGAGCACTGGATTAGGTCTCAAATAAATTAGTATACGCTTTGCATAACTACCGGTTCATTACATCCGACCCAAGAGTTCAACAAACAATTCAATTAAATTCAATGCATTTATTGCAGTCAATGTCACCGAAAATTGCCTCTCATTTCGCAAATCATTTGATTTGCAAATTAATGTATAATTAAATACAAACATATCGTCAAAAGATTTGAAAATCTCATCAAAAATATATTACAAATAATTTTAATCTAAGAATTGATAAAAAGTTTTTCAAATAAGTTCTTAATATAGTTAAGAATCAATGCTTACTCTCAGTGACAGTCAATGATGTTCTCAAACAAATGCAATCTATTTATGCATTCAATCATTTTGTTGAAAATATCACAAATTTCACAATCGATGATCAAAACTGACGGCAAGTAATGATGGTTTGCAATGAGTGGACACAAGCGATAAAATTAATAAATTCATGGCTTGTGATCTGTTTGACAAAACGCGTGATTTTCAAACATTTCATAGTTTTTAGTATAGATTTTGAAAATATTTTTCAGAGTCAATAACACTTGAGTTGTTGTGAGCCGTAAGCGAACTGAGCGCTCAGTCAGTCTTCAGACCATTTTGTTTTTCCATAGAAACATCACCAGTCAGTCAGCCAGAGTCAGATCCCTTCCCCCAAAGCGCAGTGAGCGGTGCAGAGCTCAGCTCACACTTATATTTGGCATCACTCTATGCATTGGACTCAAGACAATCAATGGATTGGAGTTTGTATTGAAAAACAGACAATCAATACATGTATTGGAAAATAAATATTTAGAATTTCAACCAAAAGAAAACAACTCTTTATATGACTTTTTTGTAAAACAATTGTCTAAATATTGAGCCTTAAGTCAAATGATAATTTTGGATGACGTCTGGCATTGAGGGAAAGCCATCAACGGAATAGGCAGTTGAGATGCAGTTCAGGTCAGGCTATATTGAACTTGCCTTAAGTTCACACAACTATCTTAAACACACACAAAGTGTGCATTAAAGACAATATTCACTAATTGTGTTAAAACTCTTTTATTGATTATTATATTTCTGTGAAAACAATATTTACTTTCAATAACTCGTAGAGCAGTACAGCTTAGGGAGAGGAAAGGGATGTGAATACAATACAGTTCATATGGTGTAGTGATTTGAGACCAAAATTTAAATTTTAAATAATTTATAAAAATTATTAAATAAGTCATTGATAGCAATAACTGCTATCATATGATATCAACGAAAGTGATATCATATCTAAGATATGTTTTGCACACATAAGACAAACAAATATTAATGATTTGATTCATTAGTTTTGATCAAAAGCTTATAAGAAATATTGAGTCAAAGACTGGAAATGTAGTCAAAGAGTCGGAGTCTTTCAGTTGTTAACCGAGAGATAAGAAGTTATGACTATTTTTCAAACCAAGAATGAGATAAAAGAAGAGAAAATCAGTTAATATTTAATCAAAAATTAGTTCAGATTTTATTTTCGATGATAAGTCTTGTAATTAATCTTAATCTGCCGGTGCTATCAGTGAGACGCAAGACATGGTTAGATTTGTTCAATGGTTTTGGCGATAATCTGAGCACATTCGTGGATCTGCTGTTCAGTGATGACCAGCGGGGGTGCGAAACGTATTTTGTCGCCATGTGTCGGCTTTGCCAGCAATCCGTTGTCACGCAATTTGAGGCAAAGATCCCATGAATCGTATCTGTCATTAATGACGATAGCATTGAGCAAACCCTTACCCCTAACCACTTTCACCACATCTTTCGGCAATTTATTCAACTCTTGTCTCAAAAGTATTCCCATTTTGTCGGCGTTTTCGACCAAATTCTCGTCTCTGATGACATCCAATGCAGTTATGGCCACTTTGGCCGCCAATGGATTGCCTCCATATGTGGACCCGTGCTCTCCAGGCTTGATAGCAAGCATTATCTCATCGTTGGCAAGAATGGCAGACACGGGGTATACGCCTCCCGACAAAGCCTTTCCCAAGCATACAATGTCTGGTTTTACCATCTCATGATCACAGGCCAACATCTTTCCCGTACGCGCCAGACCTGTCTGTACCTCATCTGCGATCCAAAGAACGTTATGTTTGGTGCAGAGATCGCGAACACTCTTCAGATATCCCTCATCGGGGACGACAACCCCTGCCTCCCCCTGAATGGGTTCTATCATGAAAGCACAGATATTTTTGTCGGAGACCAGCTTTTCCTCCAATGACTTCAAGTCATTATAGGGTATTACTTCGAATCCGGGCATAAAGGGTCCAAACCCTGAATAAGACGACGGATCAGTTGAAGAAGAGATAGCACCCAGTGTTCGACCCCAGAAATTTCCTTCAGCGAAGACCACTTTTGCTTCATATTCTTTGATCCCTTTCACACTATAGCCCCACTTTCGGGCCAACTTCACGGCTGACTCACAGGCCTCGACCCCGGTATTCATTGGCAGCACTTTGTCGTAGCCGAACATTTCGGTCATGTATTCCTCAAACTCACCCAACACTGAGTTGTAGAAAGCCCTTGAGGTCAGGGTCAGGATCTCTGACTGTAGTTTGAGGGCACTGACAATACGTGGGTGACAATGACCCTGGTTCACTGCCGAATAGCCCGACAGAAAGTCATAGTAGCGCTTGCCCTCCACATCCCAGACGTGAACACCCTTTCCACGACACAGTGCCACAGGGATCGGATGATAATTATGTGCTCCGTATTTGTCTTCCCTATCGAACACATGCTGTGATTTCGACGGCTCTCTCTTAAGGGCGGGTTTGGCAGCAGACAAGTGGCGGACACTCGACACCAAACTCGAGGTTTGGGTTAAACGCATTCGACTCAACATTTCGACAATAAATTAATTGTTTGCTATTATACCAAAAACGGGTTTACAATAAGAGTCGGACGACTGAAGCGATCAATCAATTAATGCTTTTTATTGTTTATAAATTGATATTGAATTGAGTTTTAGTTTAAGGCAAAACACATTAACAAGTATTCAATTTATATTAATAATTGCTTTTCTCCACAAAAACAATATTATAATTAACTGTTGAGTGAAATACGAGTTGTTTTATAAGATATTTCAGACAATGATATTTGAAAAATAATACTAAGAATTAATTGCAAATCACTTTAAATCAAAACTTATGACAACAACAATTCGTCGCAAAATTTCAGATTAAAAGCCAAACACTTAAACGAATTTTGAACTAAAGATAATACAATATATTATTAATTCGAGTGCAAATCAATTGAAAAAATATTCATTTGACGAACAATTGGATCAAAGAGTAAATGTTTTGCTAAAAACTGATGTTCAGAATCATAAACAGAAGAGTAAAACCTAATTATATTCACTTGAATTCAAGGTTACATTTCCTAACACTCGTAACGCGCAAACACTTCGGAAAATTTTGGGCAAAATAAAAATGTAGCAAAAATTCAAGTTTTTCGTCATTTGATTAATTCAATGAAAGACTATATGAAACTAATTGTATGATAACCTCAATTAATGATTCTTTTAAACTGATTCCGAACTAATTATTTATTATTATGAGTACCGGTAGCTTAACATTGAATTTTTTTTTCGTCAGGTGCTCTAAATTTGCGAACACCTGTGAATGTGTCCGATATTTGTCATTCAATTTTTACAAACAAAATATTTTTGCAAAAAATATCATTCAGTTTCGAGTCAAGAGAAACGAGATTTTTTAGGAATCGATAACAAAATTATTGTTTTTTATGGCTTTGAAAACAAAACAAAAAAACAAACGAAAATATTTTTAGTGTTGAGACCATCGCAATAGTTGTCACGTCTCAGACATCAAGAGTTATGTCCATTTGAGTCAAACCTGAAGTTATCTCAAAGAGTGATATGAATAGCAAAAACCATCGCAGAGTTCCGTCTAATACAAGTGCAACGAACAGAAGGAAAAGACATTCACTGATACCTCGTTAACAACTTAGGGGTTAAAGACTCACAAAATTGGTTGGTCTGAATACAAGAATAGTAACCGAAATGCCATTTCATTTAATGAACGAAAACCCCTTTTTTGATAAAAATTTTTTATATAAAAATGATTTCATATTTCAAAGCAATCGATATCTATTCCAGTGCTGAAGAACTCTGCAAAAAGTTTAAGTACTTTTCAAGTCTTAAGAACTATTTATTTCGTCAAATCTCAAGACATATACTCTGTCTGTAATTTATATTTCAAATCAAAAAATTCAATAAAATATTATTTCTTACAAAAAAAACAAGAAAATAATATATAATAAGTGATAGCAATAGTATTTTGCGATCAATTTCTCAGACAAATTAAGACACAAAAAGTGAATGATTTATACAATCATTTCATATAAAATTCTTTTGTAATTAAAGTGAAGTATTTTAATACTCAAGTGTTTGTTAGGGAACGAAGATTGAAGTCGAACAGCACAGCCCTTTTGACCATTGAAACTGAAATTATAGTTGGATTAGGGGTAAAGATCGAGTGCTTCCCATAAAGTGTACTGCAATTCAATTCACTCCTTCCACTTCTTCACCCGTTATTTGAGTTGAAGTATATTTATATTTATCACTCAAATGTTTCCATAAAAAACAACATTAAATGCAATTCTATTGAAACATAAAAAATAGTTTTGAGATATAGAAAGAAAACACAATTTTATTCATGTGGTCAGAAATGCATAAAATTCATGGCATTTCAAGGGTTTAAGAGTTGGGCGGAAACCACATATTCAACTCAATTCAACAATAGTTGGTTTGAAATAAAAAATTTTTATAATATATTAAAGAGAAAAAAAATTGCAGAAAAAAAGATAATAAATGGATATAAAAAAAGAAAATAATTTAATATTCAGTTTTGGTATTAAAATTCAGTATTACTTTTGGAATTGATATCTATTTTTAAAAAACTAAAGAAAACTATTTTAATGAAAGGTCAGGCGATAGAGAGGACTGTTCGGCAACAAAAGAAAAGACACAAAAAATAACAAAAGACTAAAGAAGTTATAAACTAATGGATAGGAATTGTTTTCATATAACAAATGTATTTCTCTTTTTATTTTGTTAATCAAATGTCAGGCCATTAATAACGACAATAATCTGTTCCTCAAATCATTGGCAGAATAGGAATGGCAGACATTTAGATGTATAGGCGATAAAGAATTGCTTTTAAAATTCGCTTAAATATGAGTTCCTTTAAAATTGAATTTTCAATAAAGGAATGGAATATTAAACTGATTTTTATGGCTTTTAAAGAACAGGATTTTCACACTTTTCTCAATACAATACTGTCTGAAAGGTTTAGTTTAATAGCAAAGCAAAAAATCAAATTAAATTTTTATGTTTTTCAATAATTTAGGATTTCTTTAATAACATAAAAATGATTTCAATTGAAAGAGTATGTCTGGAGTGGACAAGTTATAAGAACAGAATCAAATTATAATAATATAGTATTGATATATAACTCATT
>JAQIXR010001703.1:0-10736 GCA_034700825.1 Quadroppia sp. Gr-Ori-00064 | reverse complement strand
TTTTACAAATTCTTAAATATAACTATTCAATTAGGCGGAAAATGCCATTATATTAGTGTTTGACTAATCCTGGTTTATAAATATATAAGTCTTATTTATTTAATGAAAAGTTTGTGAAAATCCAATCCAAACCCTAACCAAAAGAAAACCTAACCTTGAGCTACAATAACGAAACCTAAGCCCATAATTATAACCCCTAATAAATGAATAAAATGATTAAAGAATTTACAGAATATTCTGGGATTCCGGAGAAATTCCGTAATCCAAATTTGGTATAATAATATTGGCTTTAATTTACAACTAAATTAAAAAACAAAATTTTATTTTATTTTATTTAATAATTTTAATATTTTTGTAACCCCTTAGACAGTTGTGTTCAACCCGTTAAACGAGTTATTTTTTTATAGATCTCAACCAACGACAAAAAATTTATATACATTTTTGCAACTATTTATTTGCGGTGAAAATGTTTTTAATGTTTTTTTATATAAAAAACATTCACTGAAAAAAACAGTTTTTCATACAGTTATTCGTTTATCAAAAACGTAGAATAATGTTGAAAATAGTTACCATAGTATTATTTATCTCACCTAACCTTGCTACTACATCGAACCAAGTTCACTATTATGAACAAAATTGGGCCCAATTTTATAAAGAATTCAAGAATTCATTTCAAAGATTTAGCGATGTTTTTGTGAAGCATATCAGTGCTAATGAGCGCTCGTTGAATATGAGTTCCAATTGTGCCGGCGCTTTGATCAGTCTGTTTGAGGACATCACAAAAGAGGAATGGGCTGCCAAAAGTAAGACCAAGTTATTTTTTGGTGCATTCAATAAGTACGTACTTATATTTTTGGGATTAGCTGACCTTTCGCAACTAAATAGCAAAGATACGCATATAGGTAATTAAGACGTAAGCATAGCTCATACCCATACTCTCCCCCTCCCTCCCCCCCAAGAGAGAAGTTAGATTCTAAGGATCACATAAAGACAGTTGTTTTGGTTGACAACTAAAATGGTAATCCTCTAGACTTATGAAGGGCATATTTGGCTATGGCCTCTGGAGTTGTACTATAGAGTAATACATAATCATTTTTAACACCCTTTGAGTTATGTTTGAGAAACATTCACAACAAACATAACATATTTTTAAAGGAATGAATTTTTTTCAATGAATTTTTTATTTGAAATTTCATTCAACACTTCCAGTGATTGACTCTTCCGGTCGACTGCCGTCTGGTGTCTTAAGCGGAACTGTCACTAATTTCGGTGATTTCGATCAATGTCTTAAAATTGAGAAATCGTTTGACAATAAGAACACAATTAAAGGCAAATACTGTTTGCTAACAATCAGTGCCATAAGAAGTGGTCGATTTGATTCCGTAAGACTGAACGCAACGCAAATCAAAAGCAATTGGTTTGAGAAAGAGATCAACGAATGGCTTGACGTCAATAATTATATGCATTTTTCAAACGGCATTTGTTTTCCTGATGTCTGCCATCGAAATGAAATCAAGGATCTCTTGATTAATGGTATTATTAATGAAATATTTCTTGAGTGAATTTATTACGCGTACGAAAGTGACTTTTACACTTAATGAGAAAATATTATATACAGTCAGACCTCGATTTAGGCGACTGTGGTATAGAGAAATCTCATTGTAAGTATCGGATAATATCATTGAATAGCATTTTCGCGTAATAGTCATTACTATAGCGTATAAAATCACATAAATACATATCTTCAGCGGTTAGAGATATTCAGAAACGGATTGAAGATGTGTCCGAATCATAGGAAAGGGGTTATTTTGGGAGAGTTTAAAAATGCATAAAAAAATATAAATACATATTTCAGTCATAAATACATATAAATGCATATTTCACTCAAAAATACCTAAAACCTACATATTTTGTGAATTTTTAGTGTTTTTTGGCAAAAAAAAAATTAATTTTTATTAAAAATTTATAAATTTTTAAAAAATATATAAATTATTTTTGAAAAAATTAGAAATTTGTTAATAATAAAAATTAATGAAATATAATATAATTTTTGTAGGGAATAATAGCGATATTCATTGGTTTCTAATAATAATTTCAATGACTATTTATATGAATTTTCTTATATTATAGTAATTTTTAAACAATAATTTGTATTGAAAATCTTATGAAAGCATACAGTCATTCTCCAATTGAAGTCCCCCTATTTTGGGTAAATAAAAGCATGTTCCTCTGAGGCAATCTTGATGAAAATTTTTTTGCAACTATTGTTTTACTTCACAAATTTTTACAAAAAATTATTTTTATTTTCGAATTGACCAAGGTAATTATTTTGAGCAGGTCATGTATCTCCAAGAAAAAAAATATAATTTTGAATTTTGTGTATTTTTTATAAAGAATTTAATAAATAATTGAGGACCTGTTTCAGGATTTTCATTCAAAATGTCCTAGTTCAAAATTATTGAAAATTCAACATTAATGTAAATTCAATACAAAAATGAAAAAATTTTAAAAACTGTAATGTAATAAAAATGACAAATTTTATGATATAAATAGTTTTCTCGAAAAAAATAAATCTAAGAACTGTAATGAAAATATAAAGTATTTTTTGATTATAACACATAAGAAAAACAAGATTTAATTATTCAATAATTCTAATCTAGGACAATTTGAACAAAAATCCAGAAACATGTCCTCATTTATTTATTATATTATATATAAATAACACAAAAAATTCTAAATTATATTTCTTTTTCTTGGAGATACAAGCCATTCTCAAAAAAGTACCTTGGTCAATTCGAAAATAAAAATAATTTTTTCTATAAATTTGTGAAGAAAAACAATAGTTGCAAAAAATTTTTCATCAAGATTGCATCAGAGGAACATGCTTTTGTTTACCGAAAATAGGAGGACTTCAATTGGAGAATGACTGTATATGCAGTGATTATTAGGTATATTTCATATATTCTTAGCTAAAATAAAAATTTTTTAAATACATATAAATACATATTTTTGGCTTTTATAATACATATCATATTGAATATTGAGGGTCCTATAATCACATATATTTATACGCTTTAGTCATTACCTCACATGTAATAATCAATGCAGAAATATTGTATATAAATATTGCAAAAAAATTATTATATTTTATTTTAAAATATATATTTTTTATTAAAAGTTTTCAAAACATTATCGCTATTTGAAGTCGATGTCAACTATTGCCAAACAAGTGAACAACCAGTTTCTCGAAAGAAAGTGTACATCGCTTTGTGAGTTACGCACCATTTCATGTCTAACACATTCATTGTGATTGTAATTATTATTATGTAGTTCTGTGATCAAAATCTCATTCATACTCGTATTTATGGGCACTCTATTAGATATTTTCGCGACACAAGACTTAATGATAATTCGTTTATTGAAATGTTTTTCAATCATTAAAAACATAAGAATTTTGTTCAGAATATCGACTCAGAAAAGCAATAGTGAATATCAGCTACAATTTTTGCATGGATTACGAGTGTTGGGCACTGTATGGATCTTATCAAGCCATGCCAGTGGCTTCACTATCGTCACTATCCAATTGATAGTGAACCCATTCGCCAGATATCCCGAAGACCCCATAGAAATGAGCAAGACAATTTTATCTCAATATTTACTCAATGGCGCACTCGCTCTACAATTGTTTTTCGTTATGAGGTACTAATCAATGACAGAGTTTTTCCATCAAATTAACGAGAATTGTAACTGAATTCATGAGAATATCATTGCTTTTGACAAGACTTTCAATTTCAGATACGTTGTAATACATGTGAAAAGCAATGACAATCACATGAATTCAGTCACATATCACATGAATTCCATATTTAAATTCTGTTCGTGGAATGCAATAGACTTTTGTTTTTGAATTTAAATAACAATTATTATTATTTTCTTTGAGAAAAGTGGATTTTTAACCGTTTATACAACACTTTCTAATAAGAAGACAGTTATACATTTCATTCCATATGTTTTGTTACGTTGGTTGAGGTATGGCTTAATTAATACAGTGATAATCCATTATAACGAACACTCATATAACGAATGAATAATCGATATAACAAACGAATATTTTAAGAACGAAATTTCATTGCAAGACGTGGTTCGTTATAACGGGGTTTTACTGTATAGGAATAATATTTTAGAATAAATTTATATAATACCCCTGATTTCTATTTAAATAGATTCACACCTACAGTAATAGGAATGATGTGCTTCATTGTATCTCTTCAACTATTTGGTTCGGGGCCACTATTTCACGCAAAACTATTGGAACCGATTGTGAATCCCTGTTATGACAACTGGTGGACAAATGTGCTCTACATAAACAACTGGTTCGATCACACAGAAATAGTTTGTTAATACCCCTGAAAAAACAATGTTATCACATTTGATCTACCTTTCCCAATAGTGTGGAACACAGTCATGGTTTTTGGGCGCCGACATGCAATTGCATATACTCTCGTATTTTGTGATATATTTCTTCTATAAGAATCAGTCCATCAGTCGATGCTTTGCCTATGTCATGATCATTGTGGGCTCAGTACTACTTGTCCTTATGGTTGCATCGGGTTTGACAGCTATATATAGAACGGATTTGTTCTTCAAACCAAAATATTTGTAAATCTATTTTAAAATAATATATAATATATACCAGTGCTGAAAGTTTTAGGCTCTCTTGGCTACACTAATATAGGGACATAATTCATTGAGATGCCCCTTTCTCAGGTGGTGGTTTGTCAACAAAAGCAAATATTATTTTGTATCTTTTTCATTTATGTAACCCTTTTTTCAATTTTTACCCCTTTAAATGTTAAATTTTATTCTTTACTAATAGGTTATATTTGTTTTTTATTAGACCTAAAGAGAATTAAATTTTCAGCATGGGTATATTTTATAATTTTATACAGTCGTTCCCACTGTCTAAGCACTTTATAACATTTATTAAGAACTTCTTAACATTTCTTAAGCACTTTTGACTTATTCTTAAGCACGGGTCAAAAGTGTTTAAGAAATGTTAAGAAGTTCTTAATAAATGTTATAAAGTGCTTAGACAGTGGGAACGACTGTAAATACCCCTGTGCTATAGCATGGTTCCAAAACATGTGCCACTGTTTATCTACGGAACCCATGTACATCTCATCCCGTACTTTGTGGGAACATTACTCGGCATTGCATTACTTAACAAACAATTCATATCAATAACGAAGGTTTGTCTCAATACAAAAGTTAGATAAACGTATCTAAATTTATTCTCTCACTTAACAGACCTGGAATACAATTGTATGGTCAGCTGTTTCACTGGTCGTAGTCATGCTACCTGTGACGTCCCTTCCTTTACTAAAAGACGACGTTCCACCGGTGGACAACACTGTTGGCAATGCAGTGATGGTTGTATTGATTCTAATTGTGTGGTCTTTAACTATTTCATGGATTATATACAACTGTGCCATAAATAGAGCATATTTTTTAAGGAAAATATTTTCGGCAAACTTTTTTCAGCCTTTAAGTCGTCTTTCTTTCACCGCATATCTGACACAAATAATGTTAATCTGGTTTAATGTCACACAAATTCGTTACCCGATTGCCGTAAATGCCGTAACCATTGTATGTACCATTAAATACGTCTGAAATGCTACGATGTCCAGAGGGCTAATATAGAGAATTAATTTATTGATATACCCCTTTATAAGGTGGTTGTGTGTCAATAAAATTCAGTTCTCTTTTGTTAATAATTTGTTGAAATCCATCCTTTAATTATGTTATGTTTGTTGTGAATGTTTTCAAAAATTACTCAAATGCTTAAAAATGATTATGTATTACGTCTCTATCGTAAGGCCTTCTGGACATCGCAGGTGTATATGAGTTAAAAAAATTAAATATTTGTCAAAAACAATTCTATGCGAATGTTAGGCACAGTATATGTGCACTGTGTTAGTGGAAACGTTCGCTATGGCCCTGGTGCTTTATTTGTCATTTGAAGCGCCGTTCGTTAACATAATGAAATTGATGTTTGTTGACGAGAACAGAGGCAACAAAGTGAACGTTGAAAAGGACGACCATGATCAATCTGTCGACTTTGAGAAGATAATCAATATTGAAATGAAAAATTAAGACATCAATAATGAGAGTAATAATAAAAATACAATTTCTATGAATTGAACACAAATTTTTGAATGTAAAGAATATTCTTTAAAAAATATGTTTTATTACATTTAAAAATAAAAGATAATTTTCACATTTCTTAACCTTGCGTGTATTTACCAGACTATATATTTTAATTAATAGCGTTTTATTAATAAAATTTGTTTTGATATTTTGCATTAAAAACTCAATTTTAAGGGGTTTTACTCCCGATTTTCATTCCCGAATTTTGCCTTTTTTACTGCCAATTCCCCCCGAATTTAGGGATATTAAATCACTATTTATATTAAGTTTGTTTATAATAAATGACTCAAAAAATCTTTGTTAACATAAGCGCAACGATTTTTGTTATGAAAAAAGTGTTTTTCTTATTGACAAATAATGAACGAAGAGTTGGCCATCGCATGGATTGACCTGTCTTATAGGGTCAGGCGTTTTTGGTTAAGCCCCGCGATTATGCTATTGAATAAGCTGAAAGGAGGTGTATGTTTTGGCGCCGTCACAGCACTGATGGGTCCGTCGGGCGCCGGGAAGACGACGCTATTGAAGTGTCTAAATGGCAAACTGAAGACAGGTTTAAGTGTGGAAAGTCAGCTTCACTTGACGTTTGGGTACAGTTCTGTTGGACAGAGCAACTGAGCCAGCGATCTGTTAGCAAAGCTGGCGCCGGTAATATAAGTGCTGGACATACCCAGGGTATGATACCCACTGTCAGCTTCTGTGACCCCAAAAGATGGAACTCACCGTCAGGTATGTGTTCGACAGCCATATGCTTGACATACGGAGCAGATGAAAAATGTGATCGTCGCCCAGCGTCGCGATACCGGTGCCCAATAGCTCCACCTTACGCAAACTATATAGCCCTGCAAACGCCTGCGCCGGTATATCCTTAATAGCGTCGTTGTTTCGCGAAGAAAATTGCTTCAATTGTGGGAAACGGCGACTCATATTGAATATGGAATTCTCTTCCGTCGACTCCAACAGAGGATTAGCTCTCAGTGACAACACTTGCGTCTCATTATTGTCTGTGAAGGCCTTCTCATGGATGAGCTTCAGAGCGCCGTTGCTCTCAAGTATTGAAATATACATTGAAAACAATATTACATTTGATTTGAAATTTAAAAAAAAATTTTATTTACAATTATTTTGTGTTAATTAAAACAAAAAGAATTTTCAAAAACACTTTGTCTATTCATGTGTACGAAACGCGTTGTTCTCGGCTTTTTGATCCCATTCCTTCCAGTCTTCGAGAATTATTTGAGAACACTTCTCACCGACGAGAATAGTCGGCGCCATTGTGTTTGCGTTTACGGGTTCGGGAAATATCGATGAGTCGGCCACTCGAAGACCGCGGATGTGTTTGACGCGACAGCGCGGGTCGACCACAACGTCCGACCTGTGCTTTGCACCCATACGACATGACCCGACATCATGATAGAGTGTTCCTCCCAATTGTCTAATATAACAGCGTATATACGAATCGCATTCTGTCAACGGTTTGCCCGAACAGAAGTGACAGCCCGGCAGAGGGCCGGGAGGTAGGGTCACGTACTTTGCAAACTGTGTGGCCGTCATCAGTAACAGTGCATTCTTATAGCCTTCGATCATGTCTTCCATGTCTTGCGGGTGTGTCAGCGCCTGAGGATCGATGAGTGGATACTCGAACGGATCACTCGAGGCCAGTCGTATTGTGCCTTTGCTTTTAGGGCGAAGCAAAGCAACTATTAAAATGAAGCCGTCTTTCCCTTTCGCGTAGGCACCGTATGTCTCGATTTGGGTGAGGTTTGCGTATTGATTGCCTAACATAAATGGTGGGTAAGTGGCTTTTTGGCCGGACGAAGCCGTTTCCATATTCGGCCAGTCCTTATATGGGTTACTTGTGCTCGACTGGAATGTATATAATAGGGGATTCCTCGACAAATCCCCGGAGCCGTTGTTATATAATTGGGACAGTTGTTCGACATTCAGCTGTGGGTCCCATTGAAATAAGTCATTCCTATTGAGTGCTGAACTGATTGTAGTGAAGATGTGATTGGCGTAGTTGTCACCGACGGGTAGGTCTGCCAGCACTCGAATGCCCAGATCATTTAAGTGCTGTTTTGGTCCGATTCCGGACAGCATTAGAAGTTGGGGTGTATTTATGGGTCCTATAAATGAAAATATATAACAATTCCATAACTTTTATGCAATTCCAAACCTACCGGCGCTCACAATAATCTCTTTTGAAGCTCTGACTGTATGATGTTTGCCATCTCTGACAAACTCGACGGCACTGGCGATGAGTCCACTGTTTGTCCGATTGAACAAAACTCTTGTGACGTGAGATTGGGCTAATATATGCAAATTGTGTGGAAAGGGATTCGGATCTAAGTATGCGTTGGCGTCCCTCAAGCCGTCCCTTATAGTGAACTGTGGGAAACCAGTTCCCAAATCTGTGGCGCCGTTGAGATCGATGGTCTCAAAGCCCAGTCTATTGTACTGTTGTCTCAATAATAATAAAATCGGTTCGTTATGTGTTTGTGTGGACACATATACTAGACCTCCCGTTCCATGATATCCCGGGTTCTCTCGAACGAGTTTTGCGTCGCTATTGTTCTCAGATTTAATAAAAAGGGGCAAAACATCGGAAAAACTCCAACCGACGGCGCCGTAATTCTTAGCCATGTTGTCCCAGTCCTCGCGACTGTTTCTCACGTAATTCATGCCGTTCACAGAGGATGTGCCGCCCAATACCTTTCCCTTGAAATCAGCAAACATGCGATTCTTGTAGGCGTGGGCGATGTGCTTCTGAGGAACGTTATAGTACAGCCATTCATGTAAACCTCGGTCAGTATTGTTCTCATACATCGCCGGTATGTCCGTCCAAATGGCATTCTGTGCGCCGCCCGCTTCTAACAGCAACACCTTATGTATGCCACTCTCTGCCAGTCTATGGGCGACGACAGCGCCGGCAGAACCCGAACCGACAACAATGAAGTCATAGGAGTCTAGCCATCGATCTCTCGAAACAGTCTTCTCGTGAATGAGTTGTCGTTTGAGTGAAACGAGTGTTAATGTAATCAAACTTAAGCTCAATTGTAAAGACATTTTTGGATGTGTTTTGAGAGCACCGGTAGTCTAGAAAATTGAAAAAAATAACAAATCGTTAAAGAACTATATGTTTCACTCATTTCTCATACAATATGTGAACTGATTTTTTATGCTAATTATTGAATAAAAAAAATAATGGCCTTAAGAGACACCCCCTTGAAAAAAGTTACCCTTATATTTTTGTAGCACCCGCATAGTGTAGGCTCAGAAAAACATATTTTTATTGTCTAATAGGCAACGACAGCGCCGGCAGAACCCGAACCGACGAGAATGAAGCCATCGATCTCTCGAAACGGTCTTCTCGTGAATGAATTGTCGGTTGAGTGAAACGAGTGTTAATGTAATTAAACTTAAGCTCAGATTTAAAGGCATTTTATGTAATATAATTTTTACTTTAATTTCGAATTTGCTTTTTATTCATACCTTACTTTCCTTATACCATATGCGGCAATACCGGTATTACAGTTCTCAAAGAGCGATGACTTTCGTTAGCAGTCTGTTAAAAGAGTGTATTTCCGCAATAAATACACAAAAAATATACATATAATTAAATAAATTTTAATTTGAAATAATATTTAAAGAATATTTTGTTAATAAAATTCACATTCAATTGAAGACTAAAATCAATTCTAAAGTCAATTATAAATATGTTTTTCAATAATTCTACGAAAATTTAGCACAGAATTTAAACAAAATTTATGGCAACGCTATAGTATGGGCTTTAAGATATTGGTGTAGGTGATAGAGAGGGGTGTGACGAGT
The DNA here is from genome assembly GCA_034700825.1 of Quadroppia sp. Gr-Ori-00064. Classification (NCBI taxonomy): domain Eukaryota; kingdom Metazoa; phylum Arthropoda; class Arachnida; order Sarcoptiformes; family Quadroppiidae; genus Quadroppia; species Quadroppia sp. Gr-Ori-00064. Next base: position 701 of record JAQIXR010001703.1, on the reverse strand, counting down.
TCAACGAGACATACTGTATATCAAGTGTCCCAAAGAAGTTCTAAAAAAAGTTCTGATAATTATAACAATATTTTATATATTATTTTTTAATCTTCAAAACTAAAGTCAATTCTTGAGTATAACAAAACAATTGAACGTTTATTGCAAATGAATGTCAAAAAATAATTCAATGCTTTATACTTTTTTTTGTTGAAATTTTAATAATATATTTTCATAGAGAATATGTATTTCAGTGCACATAATATTCTACATTAATAAGTATTTTTATATATTTCTTGGAATAAATATTTAAATTCTTATGAATTGCTATCAGAAAAAAGTTCTGATAATTATAACATTTTATATAATATTTTTTAATCTTCAAAAATAAAGTCAATTCCTGTGTAAATCAAACAATTCAATGTCTAATACAATTCAATGTCAAAAAACAATTCAATGTTTTTTACTTATTTTATTTAATTAATAATAATTTATATCTTATGAAAATATGTTTTTCAGTTCACAGAATATTCTTAATTATGTTAAGACTTATTGCAATTTCTGAAAGCAAACCAAATGTGTATTTGTTTTATAAAATCAATAAAAATTTAATCATTATTTGAATATTTTATTCATTAAAAAGTTCTCTATTTATAACTCATATAAAATATTCTGTTCTTATGAATACAATACACACGTATAACAGGTGTTCACATCAGTAG
>JAQIXR010001702.1:0-10744 GCA_034700825.1 Quadroppia sp. Gr-Ori-00064 | reverse complement strand
GAAGTAATTTTTGTGATTAAAGACTAAAAATAGTAGTCTTCAATGTTAGTGACCATCAGATTGTGATAATAAGAAAAAGTATTCTCATTATAAGTGAGTTATTTTTGTGTTTATTTCTCTCGGATTTTCTTAATTCTATCGACTTTTTCATTTGAGTCGAGAAAACAGTTGACATTCACAACAATTTACTGTAAATATATATTCTTTTCGTTAACAAAAATCAATAAAAGTCTTTAACATCGCTTACAATCAAATCATGTCTTTTCGTACTTCTCATAAAAAAGATAATAAAAGTTAATTTGATTAAAAAATTTCAAATTGTACAAATTTGTGTACAAATTATTGTTAATTTTCTGTATAATAATTGTAAATAAAATCTCTAAAAATATTTTCAAAATTAAATGAAAAAAAATAATTATTTTAATTAATTTTATTCCTTATTCACTCGACTCGAGAGTCAAAAACAGTATGATTTCACTACAACTCAAGTCTGTATTGAATGTCATTTCGTTAATAGTATTAGTGTTTGGGTTTGTTTAGGCTTTGATGTGTGTTTGCGAAACACTTTTTGCCAATTCTTTCAATTATCTCTACTTTTAGTTTTGTTGTGCACTTCATATGACAAAAGTATCGGACATTTCATTTAATAAGACGAACGCAATCAAACATTCATCCCCTCCTTCGCACCCCCACTCTTGGCCTAAGCCCTCGCCAATTGTTGAGACAAATGAAATACAAAACAATAACATAAACATGAGATATATCTTCAGATATATATAAATAGTAAGTATTTGTTTGAGGTTTACTTATCGGCCCTTCAGTGCATTCACAGCAGAATATTCTTCAGCTTTTGTTTACACAGAATTGCATTCATTTGTTTTCTATAAATAAATATTTGTCCAAAAAATATCTCACATCTTATTTTCGATGCAAATATTCTTTAATTAATTTCAAATATATTGAAAATAATGAAAAGAAATATTGAATTAAAAATAACTACTTTTAAAATGTTTTACAACATTTGGAATAAGAATATTTTATAACATTATATCTCATATGAATTAATATCTAATTAACAAGTTTTACAATCGATTTCAATCGTAAAACCATTTCATCCATGATTAATGCCCCTGGAGAAATGCATACCTCTTCAGGGGCATAAACTTTTGCAATGATTGTCTGCACCAAACACTTTATAATCAAACAAATATATACTTTATTTTCTATTGAAAAATGAATGTAAACTTAATTCCCAAAAGTGTTGACAAAAATAATACTGAAATGAAATGAAGTTTCGTTTTTGTTAACAAAATTAAAATCTCATTTCATTGAGTGAATGGTTTATCAATAGCACCGGCGGTTAATTGGCTGCAATTTAAGGGTGATTTACAGCACATTTAGATTATGTTGACATAAACCCCTGGCATTATTATCCCTTCACTCGCTTTTGTCTCATCACACAAAAAGTCAATTCATTTTGAATTCAAAAAATATAAATATTTCAAAAATACAAAAAAAACTTAATTTATATGAAATAAAATATAAAATTTTTTTCAAATACAAAACACTTTTTCTCATAAACAATACATTGTATTCTCAGAGGTATTACAAACTGATCGCAAATTCATTGCATTTTTTTCGGACACAATTTGTCAAATGTTTGTATCCATACATAATAGTGGGAAAGCCATAGAAAGCTATAGTCGTCTTGTGATCGCACAAACAATTGTTCCCAAAAGGAATTGATTGAAAACCTTTTCAATGATAAATATATGGAAAAAGCAGTGAAAAAGCGATAAATTAAATCACTTTATATATGAATAGATTTTCTCTCTCATTCGCTATATTTTTTTGTGATATTTTTACCCCCTATTCCCTAAAGAACTTATAGTTTGTTTTTTTATCCACACTTATAGATAGTCTATAAAATTCATTCAACAATTCTTTCTTTAATTGCTTTCTGTCATTGAAAATGATATAAAGATTTTTTGTTTTCATTTTCGTTTTGTCTAATCATTTATATAATATTTGCCGCAAAAAAAACTTCATTTAATAATTCATTTTCATATAAACTGATAACTGATTAAAAAAAAAATATTATTTTTATGTATTTAACTCTCAGGCGATAAACCGATCATTCATTTTTCAAATGCATTTCATTAGACAATAAATGAATGAAAAAAAATATATATTAAATCAAAAGTCTATAATCATTTGAGAGTCAAATAATAGCATAAAATTCGTGATAAATATTTTGCATCAAAAAGAAAAACATTGAAAAAATATTTTTCATTTTTATAATCAATTTATGCCATCATATATTAGTGTGGACACATGAAGGCACCTTTCTCTCTCTACACACAACTGGCCAGTACTGAAAGGGGACGGACATCACAAAAGGACAGTTTGATTGATAAGAACTTCATTGAATATAATCATTGAATTAATTGAATATAAAATTAATTTTTGTATCGCTTTTACAACGAGAGAGAAATAATGTTTGTTTCGCTTCACATGCGATAACACACAGAGGTTTTACGGCCAACAAAAGGGGCACAAATTTTAATAAAAGGGTTCTCTATGGGCACTCTATGGTGAACATAACAAAAGCCTTCACTCTTTTCGTATGTGTGCTCTTATTTAATAATAAAGAGGCAAAAGTCTGTCTCCAGAGTGTGTGTGCGAAAACACACAGACATTAATTGATTGTGCGGTCAGTTATGTATTGAATGGCCCAAAATGTATGACAAAATTATAGATAAGGAACGACTGTTTCGCTGAATATTCTCTCAACACAAAAGTATTTTTTCCGGAAGTCCAGTGCAAACGTCAATTGCAGATGTGCTGAGCTATGGCTTATACAATAGGACACTGCCATTCGTGAGAGGGTTAGGAGGGCTAGGGTTAGGGACCATAACTGGCACACGGAGTATATCATTATAATAGACGGTGAGTGAGAGGAACGGACGATGAATGCCATCAAAGCCTTCACTGTTTTTCACTATTTTATTGCAAATACACTTGAAATAAGTTATTGAAAACACTTTCAATTTAAATATAACTAATTGTTTCTGGTCTTAGACATACGTATCATAATTTACATGGATATAATGCTCACACAATTAGCAAGGACAATATCATCTATTCATTCAATTTCTATAAAATTTTAAATTTTAAAACACTTTATTCTACTTAAGTTTAACTGTATTTCCACTGCCAATAGAAGTGATACCAAAGAGGAAAATATCCCAAACTTTTGTTATGACTTTTCTGTGAATATTATTATCTGTTATACAATTGATTGCAAAATAATAATCACTTTTATTAAATATATTCCGAATACGAATGAAAATATATTATCAAAAATGACCACAAAATTTCAATATCACAGACGAGTTGTTTCATAGACAACAACAACAACTCATTCAAAGAATTAATACATAATTCTTGTGAAAATCTATGCTATAATTCACTATCTATTTTCGGGTCAGTTGTCATACAGGATATTAGCAGAGAATAATGATGTGCTCCACATCCCAGTGCTTCACATCCTTCCTCATTGATCCCCACCTCTGAGGAATACCCCTATAGATGGCAATAGTCTTCTATAAAGTGAAATGAAATTAATTGAAAGTTTTTATATAAAAAAGTTTTTGCTCTCTTTTCATCGAAATCATTGAAAACATATAATAATCACTAATTATATGAAAATGTTATGCAATTTATGTTTTTCTTTCAGCGAAGAAATACAATAAAAACCATTGATATCAATGTTTACAATCGATTTTCATTACGATATCTACTCTTTGATTGAAGCTATCAATAGAGCATTGATTGCAAGAGAATATCTGTATATAATATTTAGAGTACAGAATATATTACTTTTCAATAGGAAAGTGATCTAAAGATTGCATTTCCTTTTGAATTATTTAATAGAGAGAATGAATGCGAAAAAATATATACAGAAAATGAATTGATTGTAAAGAAAAAAACGTTTGCATTTATATAGGATTTTATAATACAGTAATAGAGTCTCACTATTGATATGTCTGGTAGTGTGTCGCCGATCTGCCTGTGCTCTTATATGTGTGTATATATCGTATTACACATCCCATAATATTTCTTATAACTCACATCCATTTCATCCTTATTTTTCTCGTCATTATTTCGATTCGATGTTCAATACAATCAAAATTGAATGCATTAAAAGATAAAAACTACTGTTCATTTCATTCTATTAACATGCCTTTCCTACACACTCACACACTCTCGCTTTCTATGCTAAGCCCTCATGCATGAGCAAACAGATAGGCATTTCCAATAGTGAATAGAAAATCTCAGTTATAGTCGATTTAGTCGTAAAATGTTTTTTAAAAAAACTTTTTTTTCTGTATTATATTATATATCACTTAAACGAAGACTTTTAAAGGCATTCAAAAAAGGCTTTTCATTCTCAATGTGTACAATAGGACACAACGTTGTCTCAAAGGGACAGACCGTTTGCATACATTGCATACAACGAAAATCATATCACTTGATAAATGCATTGAACATTTAACTTGAATTCGGAAATAAATATAAAAAATAAAACAAAAAATATATTTTTCAAAATCAAAAAATACATTAAATTTTTGTTTTTCATATAAAATATATTTTTCTGACATTTCTGACACTAAATGCAAAATATTTTTCTTGTTGTTTGTGAATAACGAAAAAAAATACTTCAAAAGCCATGTAATGAAAGATAAAATGACAGCAAAAATGATATATAAAAAAAGTTCTCTTCTTTTGATATATATATTATTGTCTCGATATTTGTGATGAATGGCATTCTCAATGCCAGTGCAAAAGGACAGGGAGTAAAGACTAGAGTTGAATATGAGTTATATAGAGAGAAAGTACAGTAAAAACTTTGTTCTGCAGAACAATACCATTCCCTATGTGTTCAGCACTTATGGCAATGAATATTGATTTTTATGTCAATCAAAATCCAATTCAGTATTAAAACTATTGCTAACAAAAAGGGAAACAATTTTTTCTCTCTTTCTCTCCTTCTTTTGGAGCCACTCTTTCATCAGAGCACAGATCAATCTGCCGGAGCTGTATGTGCGTTGACTGTCTGGGGCCACTCACTCACTACGGCTCACAACACTTTGACCCTCCTATTAATCAAAAAGAGTGACCACATGTGTGTGCCGTTAGCACTGGGCATATCTATACGGGCATTGATTTTCATCATAACGAATAGCACTTATAATTCGCGTCTCATATAATAGACGGAAAAAAATTGTTTTCATAACAAAACAATATATAAAAACTTATAATAAGTTTTTGTGAAAAGTCTGTGAAAACAAACATTTGTGGCTCGAATATAATAAGGGGTATCACTAATAAGTTGAAAAAAGGGGGGGACAATGTGTTGCTGATAATCGATATTTTCATTCAATTTTCAATCAATGGTTGAATTAATAGCAAAGAAAAAGTTATAATTAATTATAGCTTTTTTTTTGTCACTAATATTATCAAAGGTTTCATTCATTTTTGATTTCTATAAATATATTTCAATGTATTTATAGATGAAAAATAGTTTCCCAAAGAAAACGATTCCGATTAGAGAAGTATTTTTAAATCTTATGATTTTATCACTCATTAAAATGTGAAAAATAATACTCAAAAACAAATAACAATTTTCTCTACATTTCTTTAATCATAATTTAATGCAATAATATTTCACTAATGAATGTCTTTATTAAAGAGAGAGAAAAATATTCAATTTTTTTGTCACAAATAAATCTCTCATTTATTATCAGATTATACAAACACTGAGTATTAAATGCAACAAAAAATTCTATATCTAATAAATACATATTTTTTGTGTTGAAAAAAAAATAAAATATGATTTATACCCAAATGTCTGACCAGAAAAGTAGTCATAAGTTTTCGGATCAAAAGTTTTGGGGAAAAAGAAAACGTTTGACAAAAAATATGTGTTTATGATTAGGGGATGAGATATACGTTAAATAAATAATCATTTCTTTGATATTTTTCATATTTATCTTCACTTAAATTATATCTCATTTTAAACGAAATGAAAAATAAAAAAAAAATTCATTTTAAAAGTTTTTTTGAAATATATTTTGTGACGAAAATGAGGAATATTTTACATTAAATACAAAAACTAATGAAAAGTATTTTTGTTTTATTTTTTATCTCAATCTTCAGAGCAATAAAATATAAGCTAAAAAATTTCAGTGAAAAGTCAACGAAAGAAAAATCTTTTCTTAAATTTCAAAAAACATTTTTTAACTTCAAAAGTGTTTTTCAAAAAATATTTCGCAAAAGAATTCATATTTTTTTCAATAATTTAGTCACAAATTAACTGAAAAAATAAGTTATTCATAAAATTCATCAAAAAATTTCTTTTTATTAAAGACTTTACAAAAAAAATATAAATTCTATTCAACTGTTAATAACAATCAAAACATATTTTTCTTTATTTTTCATTTCAAAGATCTATTGAATATCAATGACTCGAAGCAGTTATGCCTATCATATGGTGTATGTGAGAAGGAGCACAGGTATACATATTCAGGCCAGTCATGTATTTGTCAGACTATAATTACTGAGGCGGTAATCGGCTGTCCATCCGATATATACTATGAATACAAAACAAAAAAGAAATCTTAAGTCCCTTATAAACAGTGAGCACCCAATATGTAAGGCTTCATAAGAGAAAACCAAAGAGAGAGACGGGAGGAATGGTATCACAAACTATAGTATAGCATAAAATGTTAACATTTGATAAGAAATAAATTAATAAAAATCCCTACATTTAACCATGATCATTTTAACATAAAAATAACCTTCATTTCACACAAACACAACACTTGAGATATTTTTTTCATGTCAACCCCTGGCTATCCCTTCGCCAAACACTGTCATACCTATAGTGAACAACATATGCTTTACCTGTAATTAGATTTCATGGAACAGACATAATAGACAACTACTTATATCATAGAGCGGTTGGTGAGTGAGTGAGAGCACCGGTAATGTTATGTCATCCCTCATACCATAGAGCCATTCATTGCCAATCAATACCATTCCCATTTACTTGCATACTATACATGCCTTTCCATTCGTGTATTTCTTTCTCTCTCATTTTCTTCGCCAAAAATATATAATATATTTTTCCTGTTATTTGTGCGCTTGAGGTCAGGGGTCGACGAAGTAAATACCTGACCCCTGGATGTGTTGCTGACCTCAAGCAATCATCGGCTTATATTTGATGAATGGCTTATACATAGAGAGAAAGGGAATATCAATAGTTTGGGTGCGCTTTTTATGTCCCCCTTATGTTCAAAATCGCTGGCCATTTGTCGGAGTGTTTATTGAATATAATTATTATTCAAATTTTATTCTCCTTTTCTTGCCTTAAATGCATGTCTTGTTATCTAATTCTAGGGGTATTTTACATACATTTTCTTTTTGATGGCTTTTAACATACAATACACTATTATCCTCTCGTGACTAAAAACTATGGGCGCTTTCATCTCAACCTGTGCTCAAAAAATCAATGTTTTCAATGAATATTTTTTGCATATTTTTATCGAGAAAATTATATTTGATTTTATAATAAAATAAAATTACATTAAAAACATAACGTTATTTAAAATCATAATAAATCTATGCATTAATTGACGGATGAGTTAAACAAAAATCTCTTTAAACTTCATATTTGACAAACACTTTAAGGCATTCAATACAATGACTGATAGATTAAAAGTTATAATAAATAATAAACAAAAATGTATTCAAAGAAAAAATTTTAATATTAATAGCTGTGAAAAATTGGATAAAATTTTTTTTTTACTTAAATACTTTATACTTCAAAAAAAGTCTATATTTTTAGCATATTTTCACTAAATATTTCTCAATTTGTTTATTCAAAACAACAAAAAAAGCAATCAATTTGTGAACAGAAGAAAAATTTCTTCTATTTTTTTCGTGAGTTTTGTTTAAACACAAAAAACATAAATAAATATATAATTCTTATGTCTATTATTATTCAACCACTCGATGACACACACGGAGAGATGCAGAGCACTGGTAGCCTCTTATGAGGAGAGCTGAGTGAGAGGACAGACCGTTTACCAGATGCCACCAGAAATACCTTTATCCTTGCTTACGGGGCACCAGTAGTTAGTGTTTGGGCTATGACTATAAACACTTGAGATTTAGTTTAAAGGACTCAATGAATATATGCGTAAACACTGGCAGTAAATTGTCTATTGTGTGGCCATTGACATAACATACCTATGCTCTGCGACCCGACCGCTAAGTGGAGGTCAGATCCACTTAGCCATAAGAGTGAGAGCACACACACTCACACATACAAAGGAACTGGTCTTAAGACTATTTAAAACTGTATTTTTTATTCTGTAGTGAATAGACAACCACTTAAGGCATACAAATAGATGGCGTATGTTTTTGAGAGCACCGGCAGATACTTTAAGAATGACCGTCCGATTCAATGCAAGTGCTACCGATTGGGTGTTTGCTTTGGAATGTAATTTAACTGCAAATATATATACAATCGATTGTTAGGCACCGGTATTATGAGTGAAACAACTAAAACATATAACGACAATAAAAACTGCTTTAAAATATATAACAATTGTTTTCAAAGTTTAATTTGTTTGTAATATTCATATTGAAAGCAATTATTCCTAAACTATAGTTTTCATTACAACTGACAAAACATTTGCAATAATTGAAACGAATTTTGTTTTTATTGATAAATATATATTAAATTGAATTTTAATGAAATATATAAATAAAAATCTTTTATATGATATTAACTCAAATTGAATTCATTGACGAAATAATAGCACAAACAATGCTCGCAAACAGTTATTCACCGATTTTTTGTCGCAGTGAAAGCACTGTAATTATTGTCTGCATCACACAAAACACAGGTATGTAATAAACAGCATTTCCTTACGATTTAACGTCAATTTCAATGGATAGGAAAGAGACAAAATTATTTGCCATTGAGTGCCCGCTTTGTGGCCACAGATATTACACTACATAATCAATAGTCACTTCCTTTTGGCGACTGTTTGTGTGCAAACTGTCAATCAAGTGCTCGACTTATAGTGAGTCGGGTAGTGGTGTTTGTGGTTGATTACCTCCGGGCGCAGTCACACACACACAGTGGTGGACAGACAGATATTGTACAACACATACATGAAATTGTTTTCTCGCAGTCACTAATAATAGGCATACAATTATGGGTAATATTATCGACACTATTATTAACGCCAATAACTGTATATCTCTATTGAAAATATATGTGAAATTGATTTACCAAAAGACGACTTTCCCTCTAAAGCACTCGAAAATATAGCCAAAAAGTGTATAAAAAAAGTTTTTTTTAAACATTTTCTTTTGTCATTCAATACAGACATCATATCATCTTTTGTTGCGTGAAAGGTATCTGTGCCTTGAGATAGCACCGGTAGTATAAGAGACCCACAGAAGAAGAAAAAAAGTTAATTACTTTCCTTCTCTAAAAACAACCGCAAAAAAAATATTTAATAATCTTTTCATATAATAAACACATATTTTTTCGTCGCAAATGTTTTTGGATTTACTTTTATTTTTCAATTACTATGACTTTTGACAAACATCTCATATGACGGTCTCTGTCCACGAGAGAAGGCATACCGTGACTGTATAGGCGGTCACACCTCACCGAACACTGAGAGCACAGGTATAGCCATATCATTGATGTTCATCGCTATCTATTCGCTAATCAATGAGTTTTATGACAAACTTAAATGTCTTTTGTGTTCATCGATTGGTATCACATTTTGATGAAGAAGTCATATAAAAGTCATTTCCCTCTCATCTGTGGATAGCAGAACACAGCCACACATACCCAGCACCGGGAGGAACACATTGTGATTAAACATTTTAATTAAAATAAAATTTAAACAAATTTTTTATAATTTTTGAAATTGAAACACAAATAAGAAGTCTATAAAAAATCATAAAATATTTCATTAATTAATAGTCTCAATGAAAGGGTCAATAGATTTTCAGGTCATCACTAAGGGGTCATTTCGTGAGAAATATTAAATACGAAAAAATTATAATTAATTTTATCCCTTCATTGAAATATAAAATGAAATCAATAATTTTCACATCAAATATCTGAACGATATTTCATTGCATGAAATAATAAGAAAAAAAATTAATAATATTTATAATTTGAAACAAAAAACAAACAAAAATATTATCGAAAATCAATTAATAATAATCAAATCAAACGATATTTTTCATTAAATGTGACAAAAAAACTTTATAAACAATATTTTGTTCAAATGACAAAAATTATATAAAAGTTATTTAATTCAATAAATAAAAAATTATTTTATTTTATTTTTCAATATTTTATTTAAGATATCAAATAAGTCATTAAAATAGATATTAAACAAAAATATATTTTAATATTTAAATGTATTTTAAACTACTGTTCATTAAATGAGAAAAACATTTCAACAAAACTATTATCTCAAACAGTAATCAGATTTAGAGTTAAACAACTCTTTGTCTTAACTGTAAATATCGATAATAAAGTTGAAAAATATTCTCTTATTCTCACAATGGAAGTCATACCTCTATAAATGGATTTTAAATACTATTTTAATTAAAATCAAAAGAAAATATAAATAAAATA
>JAQIXR010001701.1:0-10750 GCA_034700825.1 Quadroppia sp. Gr-Ori-00064 | reverse complement strand
ATGATCAAATATGATCAAATATGATCAATGTCATTTCATCCATATTATCATCCAATGAACAAAATTCAATTCAGTTATTGATTCAATTTTATAAAGAATTTTGAAATTTCATTAAATAACGAAAAGTTATTTCTTTTGAACTCAAAGACTTTTTATCGAAAATTCAAATTCAATTATAATAAAAAGTTTTGTTTATATATTGTCTCGAAATTCACAATTGAATCAAAACTAACAAAAATATTGTTTCAAATTTTCAATTACGAAAAGTTTTAAACAATTTTTCAAACGATATTATTTTCAACAGATATTTGTCATCGAAATAGTGGCCAAACATTGCATTCTTCAGACAATGAGTCTATAAATCATATCATAAATTGAAAATATTGTGCAAAGACTTAAAGCAAACAATAAATACATAAAAAAAACTGAAAACAAAACAAAAACAATATTTACTAATAATTCAATTAAATTAAAGTCAATAAAAAATTTAAACAAAATATTGATTAAATAAGTCCTAAAAAACAATGAAATATTTAATTGTTTATTATTTTCTTCAAAAACAAAATTGAAGAAAAATGTGAACAAAAATAAAAAATATTTGAATGATTGAAAAATATATAAACTTTTGAAATAAATTAATCGCAATCATAGGTAACGACAAACGGCTGAAACGGAATCAGTTTTGACTTTTGGGCGCATTTGTGAATCCATTTTGGTTTTACGATTTGTAACAAATCATTTGATGAACAGGCCTTGAGGTCAGGGGTTAAAACAAATGAAATTAAAACATTGAAATGTTTTCAAAGAAAACAATTTGAATACCTGTTCAAAGTCTTCATTCCATTGGGAATGAGTCAAAACGTAACGAACATTTTGTGTCAATTCGTCCGATATTTTACTTAAAAAATGAAACAAAATTTTCATAAAATTAAAATATTTTTAAATTTTAGATAATATGTGAATTTCAAACCCATTGTGTTTAACGATGTATTCCTTTAAGACTTGCTTTTCATTCTCGTCGAACACTCCGTAAAAATGAAAATATCTTTCTTTAAAGATATCCAAAGGAATTGATTCAATATTTTCAGCCATTCCGTGACGAGATTTAGAGTTAATATTGACGTTAGGCTCAGCACCGGTAGACTCGTTATCTGTCTCCATATCATAGATCTCATCATTTGTGTCATTGTTTTGTGATTCGCTTTCTTTATTCTTAGGATCAGATCCAAAGCCAATCACTTCTTTCATTTGTGACTCTTCTTCGTCGTCGTCATCGATGAAATACCGGCGTTTGGTTTTGGTTCGCAAGACTACCGGTGAGGCTGTTTGTGCCTCTTCTTCGGACTCTTCAGAGTCAACGCCATTATATTTGCCCAAAATATAACTATTTTAGACATAAAGATAATATAAATTCCAAACTATCAATGAATGTCCAAAAGGATTACTTTCTCCAATATATCCGTCGTTTTTGTTCAAAGGAGTCTTCAATCCATTTCTCTTTAACGATTCGCCCCTTTTTGGCCATAACTTCGTTATATTTAGGAGTGTTGGCGAAGGCACAGCTGACCGACCAAGAACAATTATATCAATTGATTTATAATGAATTCAATGAAAGATAACTCACATTAAATGAGTGCACATTTGGTCCCAATCGGGTCTATATTTGGCGCCCATTTGTAACCCTTTATCCCTTAAATCACTTCTCTTTGGATTAACAAAACCACTTAAAGTGAAGACAACTTTTGACATAATCTGATCGAAAGGAACGTCTTTTTTCATCTGTCGCTGTCTTTTTGGAGGACTCGAAGATTCTGCAGAATTTGTGACAGACTTTGTGTTATTCGATGAGTTGGCGACGACTTGAGGAGTCTTTGGCTTTGGTTTGACTGTTGTGTGAGAAGTAGTTTTGGATGTGTTTGACGACAACCCGACGGCCGATGCGAGCGATGACCGGGTCATCAGTTTTGGTGATTCCGACGACAAAGTGTTTCGCTTTGAAAACATGGAACCGGTGTTTGCGTCCGACTCGTCGTCGTCTGAAGTGGTCTTCAGTTTGAAAACACCGAAGTTATTGACCGTCGAATTGGTGTCCATTTCTTCGTCTTTCTCTTCAGGACTACTGAAGCGAATGAATGCTAAGCCATAAGGAATGGTCTGAAGATTGGATTCAAGACATTGGATCAAATGAATGGCTCATTGAATGGCAAACCTTATTGAATGGCTGACTGCAGACAATCTTAAAGCGATTCCAACAGTCGTTTCTGGAATTGGGCGACAGTTTGTCGATCGGGAAATGTCTGATTCGGTGGCAATTCGTTAGGTTATGACTCTCTGAGGGAGTCATGAATGAAGACGTGGACAGAAGTACTTGGAATCGAGGCTTTGTGTCCAAACTGTTGGCCACCAATACTTCGACAAAACCCGAGCAGTCGTTCCCGATCTCAATGGTCTTCACGACCTGTGGCTCCGATGTGTCTAAAATCACATAAGAGTTCGGCTGCCATTCAGAGCACTTCCACGACTTGAAGTCTTGTGTTTTCAATAAGTTATTCGCAAACAATTGTTTGGCCTTTGATTTGAAAGACATTAAATAAACAAAAAACCCCTTATTTTGTGACCCAAAGACTCACCGAATCTTCAGAACTGAAATCAGTTATTGTTTTGAACTCAATTTGAGGCATAATTTCATTGAAAGCTAACCTCAAATGTTGTCAAAGTTTTGCACTTTTATAACAAATCAATGATTTCGTGAAAAGAGCGCAATATTTACCATTAAATCCATTCAAACATAACGTCATTTATGAAGACATGAATTGTTTTGAAATTTATTGCAAATTAAATATTGTTTTTAATATCAAACGAACGGTTAATACGATTTGAAATATGATTTCATTCAATGTTTATTAATTCAATTCATTTCAAATGTGCTGGCGGTTAGGGGGAGGGCGGGGCAAAGGGGGCAAACGTTTTATATTTTAAAGCAAAAGCTGCAAAACGTTATTTAAATGCAATTTATATAAATAATATAATTTTTTTGCAAAAGATATTAAAGTTTTTATTGTTTTATGCAATAATTATCTCAAGAAATGATTATTTAAGCAATTTTTTGATATTTGAAATGCATTTGAAATTGTGTTCAGAAAACGATTGTTTGATTGCATCACAAATTGTTGAACACAAATGTCGTCATCAATAGTGAGCCCAATCGAGAAGAGACGCGTATTTCATATGATGTGATAAACACAAAACACATCCTTTCGTTGATTTGTGACAACTTTGCTTTTGTCGGTCTTTCGACTAAATTATAAAAATGTTATTATTTTTAATTAATTTTAATATCATTTAAAATGTTGTTTCAAAACAGTTTCACATGTTTTTTATGTCCAATCATTGAACATATGTTTTGACAAATCATTTAATTTCAATGTTTTTCATTTTATTTGCATTTTTTGTGAACAAAATAAATGTTTAAATAGTTTTTGATTGATTTAAACTACATTTATTTCAACGAAAAAAAAACTATAATTAATATTAATATTCAGTGAATTCAAAACTCATAAATGATTTGTGTTTTTATATAAATATAACTTAATATCGATTTTTATATAAAAGGTTTGTATTATAAAACAGTATTTTTTATATGATTTCAATATTGATTAATAAGTTATAAATCATTTCATTTAATCATTATTTTTAAGACAAAAACAAATAAAACATTTTTAACGATAAAATCGTTTATTGTTTTCAATTGAATGCCATTAAAAGTAATGTTAAATATATTTTGAATTAATATCTTATCTTTGATTTAGTGTTTGTGGTAACGAAAAGTACGTGATGTCAGACACGAAGACATTTGGCCATCAGTTGTGATGACGAGTAATAAAGAGTTTATAAGTTAGACATCGATTGAGACAAAACAATATGTGATTGAAATGTGTTTTGTTTTTAATATTTGTTTGAAATAAATATTATTTTTATATTTATTGCGAAAATATTCGTCAATTAAAAGACAATTGAAAGCAAACAAACGTTTTATTAAACGGGTTTTCCCTAAACTGTTGGCGAAAGACGTCATCCGATTATCAACTAATAATGGATACGAAGCCTACAAGTGCTAAGACATCGCTCACTACTATTACAGCCCTTTTTGTGGCCATATTTGCTGTGATATATGTATATAACGAACCATTGAATCAATTTATTGTCCGTAACTTTGATGTTGACCTCAAAGACAAGTTGGGGGCGAAGACTCCCATCGCTCCCAAAGACAAGTCTATTGTCGACCAATTGCGACAAAAAGCCACAAAACAGTCAGAAACGACTTCATGTCTGCTATTCTTGAACTCAATCAAAAGTTTAACATTAGATGACTTCCAGTCTCTCGACAATCGAAATGCAGATGAGCTGACATTGAGTCACATCTCAACGTTCAACAATTTGCATCTTGGTCCTCGTATTCAATCCATCGTTCGCATGGATTACTTCAAGTTTGTCAAACTAAACCTCAACCGCGGGTGCGCTCTATGGCCGGACTCAACCAAATGTGTTCTCAAGTAATTCAATACAAAACCAATTCATTTCACTTTTTATATCCCTTTTCACCGGATATTAAATATTTTTAAACGTTTTCTATATTTTTATATTAATTTCAATTTTCCAGAGACTGTAGTATTGAATACTGCGATGAATCACAACTACCAAAGTCTGTCACTTCGGACGAAAACATGGGTAAAAAAGTGTTCAATTGAACAAAATTCACAGCTTTTTCAAAATTTCATTTAAAAATGAAACTTATTTTTTTGTTAACATTTGTACCAAAATATAAAGAATTTCTTTTTTATACTTATTTTTTTGCAATGTTTTTGAAGGAAATGATTGAAAATAATTTTGAAAACTATTTCTAAAAGATTTGAAAAAGTGATAAACTTTTGAAAAACCCCTTTAATAGTGATTGCAAACGAAAATTCAATTTTAAAGTATTAGTTTCAGACAATACGGCCAGTGATGAGGAATGTCCGACAGATTCTGAGCAGAAGTTGTCTCAAATCGATAGAACCGTTTCATCGAAAAACATTGAAGCCATGAATACACTGTTTGATTGTACTGAAGACGACTCAGAGGGCGCACAGTATTACGATTTGATCCTAAATCCCGAAAGATTTACAGGTTTTGTATTGAATGCAATAATTCATAAAATAATATCAAAATTGATATAATGTTTGTATGACTGCGAAGGCTATAGTGGAGAGACCTGTGACCGCATCTGGAGATCAATATACGATGAAAATTGTTTTCTCCAAAAGCAAACTCCCTTTTCATTAGACTCCCTGTGCTATGAGGAGAGGATCTTCTATAGAGCTATATCTGGATTGCATTCCTCTATTAATATACATCTCTCGGCCTTATATCACAAGATTGACGGCTCCTTCAGTCACAACGTCAAGGAATTCGTCAAAAGATTTAATGGTATTTAAGATTAGTTGTCATTAAAATCATTACTCATTTGAAGTCATTTCAGGAAAAACACAATATATTAAGAATTTATATTTTGTTTTCTTAATCGAATTGAGAGCTCTTCACAAAAGTGAATCTTATTTACTAAATCGGGTGAACTGGCAGTCGAGTGGTGACCAATCCCTCACCAAAGACGCCATTAAGGACTTGTTGAGCACCGTTAGGTTCGGAGCGATTGTATTGATTGAGATTGCAATTGAAATGAACTAAAAAACAATGCTTTTATTACAGGAAATTTGGTTTTCATTTCAATGAGTCGATTCTCTTCAAACAACAGCCCCCAACCGTTCCTCAAGAGTTTGCCCAACACTTCCACAACATAACCACAACAATCATGGATTGTGTGGCCTGTGATAAGTGCCGGCTTTGGGGTAAAGTGCAGACACACGGTCTCAGCACTGCCTTAAAGATACTACTCATCGACGATATCGAAAAACTTCATTTACACAGACATGAGATCACGTGTTTGATCAACGCCTTGGCCCGACTGTCCAACAGTATCGCACAGTTAGATGTATTTGAGAAACTGTTGACTAATTAATGAATTAATTTATTTATTAATTATATAAATGTTTTATATTTTAAGAGTTTATTCGTTGAATATATTTATTGAGTCATTATTTTGAGTCTGAATTGAAATATAATTTATTTTTTATTTAAAACATTTTAACACAAATTTTGAGATTATTTTAACTAAAAAATAATTTTCATTAAATATTTTAAGACAAAAATTTTTGTCTTTTAAAGAGTATTCAATAGAAAGAATTGAAATCATTTTTTGTTAACATTTTTCTTTTGAATCTCTAATATGTGTTCGTATGAGTTGTTGAGCCTTTCCTGATATACATCCCATTCGTTGAGTTCTTTCTGAAATGCAAACCAAAAAACGGTTAAAATCTTATTGAATGAATGTCTCGATATTTACATCATTCATGAGTTGTCGAAATGCTTGAATCGTTTCACTTTTGTTCATCTCCTGAAGATGTCTTTGTCTGAACGCAAGAACCAATTCAACAAAATTATTGTTCTTCTCATACCTGAGCGCTAATTCCATAGCTCTTTCCCATTTGAATAGTTGTAAATTGAGTTCAATAGCTCTCAAAATGAATCCGTTTTGCAATAAAATACTTTCGGCTTCTCTTATATTACCACAAATGAGAGCGATTTCCGCATTCTTTGCGTTTTTGTCTTTGATTTTTTGGATCTTTTGTATATAAACCACTTTATCAGCCCTATCGACGGCCGCGTACGCCATCTCTGCGATGTCCAGCTGTCGGGCGTGTAGTGCCATACCGGCCAAAGCCGCCCAAAGCGCTCTTATCTCATAATTATCTTTCAAGAACTGACACAATTTGATGGCTTCGTTCCACTGCTGTTGAGATCCATAAGAATGTAATAGATTTACGAATGGATTGATTGACGTCGAGATGAGAGACCCGTCAGAGCGTCGGACACACAATCGGTTGTTCAAAAAGCTTATGATTTGAGGACTTTTGTCAGCGAATTGATTGCCGTCTTTGTCGAGGAAAGACATGGGAAGCAATTCCATGTCCACGAACGCAATGCTCGGGAGTAACCAAACACTCAAACGATTGTTTTGACGAATTGTTGCCAAAATGTTTGAGTCTTTGTTCCAAACAAAACATTTTGTCATTGAATTCAATTTTATTGTCTGTAAAGAAGTTGTATTCGAAGACCGGACGAGACTTAAGTAGATGTCGGCGTTTTTGTCAGTGAAGGCACACATCCTCTCATTGGTTGGTCCGCAATGATTGAGTGCAATGCAAGTGATGTCCAGTTTATGCTTCACTCCATTCGATCCATCGTTAATCAGTTTGCCATTAATTGTGTCGAAGAAGTGAATGGCTTTCATGTCATTGGCGTCTCTAACGGCTATCGTATCACTGCTTAGACTTCATATATATTATCGCAAATGAGATATAATTATAAAACGTTTGAATCGATTGTTAACAAACCTAATGGTATCGCAATTGAGTGACTCTATTCTCATACCAACCCATTTGACATTCAGGAGAAGCCTTCCCTCATAAGAGTGGAGACCAATGTTTGTGCTATCGATGAGAAGAAAGTGTTTATCGCTTTGAAGAATAAGTGAGACATTGGTCTCCTTGAGGTCAAAGTGGTGGCCAGTCGTCCAGTGGTTGGCCTTATAGATGAAGCACTGGTTGGTTGTGACGACAATCAGATGATTGAATTCAAGCGATATCTTTATGACATAATCTCTGAAATCGAGCTCTTCTTCCACTCCTGTCAACACATTCTTCACATTAATGTTCTTTCGGCCCAAAAGAGTCACTTCATATGACTTCCACTCAACTCGTTTATCGATAACGTGAGCGAAAACGACGTTCCCATTAGCGCAGGCACCAGATATTTGTGTGGAATCACTGGACCAACAAAGGCTTAATATGCTTTGAATGTTGGGTTTGTCCAAAGAGTAGGACCAGCCGTTCCTATCACACAATTTCAATGTGTTATAGGAGCCGATCGCAAACAGACTGCCCTCAGGAGCCCAGGCCAGGGATGTAATGGGAAACTCATGTGTGGCACTCGTGAATAAAATTCTTCCCAAAGAATCCCAAACCTTATATCTTCGGTCTTCAGCACCCGATATGATTAAGTCGTTGTTTGAATTCCAGTCGACTTTAAGCACAACCCCTTCGTGTGCTTTCCATTCAATCGGCTTTGAATTCGGTGCCAAAGGTTTGATAATTAGATTCTTATCGAATGTATAGAGAATTTGATCGCTCTTTGGAGACCACGACAAGCAATACGTGGGCACTGGACTTGACGCCAGAGTCGAGCGTAACATTCCGTTCTTTGACCACACTTTAACCAACCCGTCCTCACCAGCACTGGCTAGAGCTGACCCGTCATAACACCATCTGACTGCCAGCACAGCTCCGGTATGTGCTTCGACTGTCTTTTCAATTTTGCCATTCCTTGTAATGAAGTGATACTTACCATCAGATGCGCCCAAAACGATCAGATCCGACACCTTCTGTTTGGTAGACTTTGCACAGCAGTGAAGATCTGTTGGGAACAGGTCTTTGGGTAATGAAGAACCCAATGATGACTCATGTGTTGAGACATTCCAAACGAGCAATTGGTGGTCGTCTCCACACGAGATCACTTCCTCAGGTGTCGTCCAACCGACACAACTCACAAAGTCTTTGTGAATGAGTTCGTTGGGAACGTATGTCTTGAATCTCATCTTTGGTTAAGATTTGCATTCATTTGATGTTTAAGTAATGAATTGAAATGCAATTCAAACCATGAAATGAGATAACAATGTATTGAACTTTTTAATGTCATAACCAGTAATGATGGAAAGGTAGGTCTGAAGAGACGCTATGGAAACGAGAATCCAATTCAAAACATTATACAAAACATTATTCTTTGAAATTCTCTTATATTTTACTTATTAACAAAAATTTAATAATTGTTTTGAAACACATTTTGTGATAAAAAATGATTTAATTATATTTCATATAATTATTGAGATTTTGAGTAAAGAAATGATGTTTTGATTGTAAAACAATTCAATTATGAGCTGAAAATTGATTAAAGTTTAGGTCTTTGTTTGTCGTAGAAAATGATTTTTCGAGTTTTCAATGTTGACCACAAATGCCTTTTCCAATACCAGGCCAATAGAGTCAATGGGCCGAGGATTAGGAGTACCTTTAGAAGAGAAATACCAAAATTGGAAAAAGTTTTTCATTTATTAAAAAATAGTCTTTTTTTCGATACTCACATCGAATAGCATTTTCTTGCGGGCGTCCGTTTCTGGCTGTGCTGCCCAACTAAGGAACGTCACCACATCCTTGGCCATTTGGGACTGGGTGGCGCGCGTGCCGTCGCTGTATTCGATGGCCTCGTTAAATAACGCCTGTGCCATACCTGTGGCTCCGCTTCCGCTCACGAAATACGGATTAAAGTGCTGGCCATTGGCTACAGTCACACCTGCCGGCGCTTCACAATAGCCGGTCAACAGTGAAAATATGTAGTTCTTTGAAAGACATTACAATAAATTGGTTTAAATTAAGTGAAAAATCAATTATAAAAACATTTGAATCCAAACCTCATTTCCATGTCTGGCCAACACAATGAGGCTGAGGTCAGGGGGCAGAGCGCCGTTGTTTGCAAACCGGGCCGCCTCTTCATTAGGATACGGATTGGGAAAGTAGTCAAATAGCTTTCCCGAACGCATAAACATCTTTCCTTCTCCGTCCGGTCCGTCCTGTACTTGAATCTAATGGGAAAGGGATGAAAATGGGTGCCAATACCAACACCAGTGGACACATGCCATACCAAAGCCGCCTCTTCTTTTGCCTCCTCTTTGGTGTGTGAAACCCCCACCAGTTCCCTATAGGCCACGTATTTCATGCCATGACAGGCGGCACAGACCTGTTTGTACACCTCATACCCCCTTCGTATGCTTTCAATAGAAATATGAGTTAATATTATAGTGTTTTATGTTTTTTGTCCCTTATTTCATATGTAAAAATACACCCTTAAAGGCATACCTCGAGTGGTCGAAGCCCTTGAAGGGGCCGTTATGAGACCAGGGATAGTTGGGAGAATGGAGTTCGAGGTCAGAGGCCTTAACTGATTGATTGAGAGCATAGTAGAGCCCATACATGGATGAGCCCAAAACTCCCGTTCCGACCAATAGTCGTTGCATTCAATTTAATATTGATTTAAGTGTTAAATAATTTGATAATAAATACTAAAAATGATATAATTATAGGAATAAACACAATCTGAACGTCACTTCACTTACCATTGGATGACAGTCTGAGAGCACATAAACTTTTACAGTTCTTTGTGCCATAAATGAGTCCAAACCACTGGTCGGTTCATCACTGGTTACCACAAAGAATAAATTATTTATTAATTAATTCACTCATTTCTCACCAAAATATAATCGCCAGAGAATTCAAACTCTGTTGAAATGTAAAAAAATTAAACCAAAACTGAATTTCATGTCTAATTTCAAACCTCTGAAGCGAATGACAACCGTTTGGTCTCTTCGTCAGAAATGCCATTCATTGCTATATTACTTCCAATGAGAGTATATTTGACTAAATTGTACTGAAATTTCAAATTAATTGCTTTTTCTAAACATTTTTAATACTTTTTTCCAAAATGTCTTCAATTCTGGCAATTCTTTCTGAATGGATTGCAATGAATGGAGGAATGGATTCTTGTAATG
>JAQIXR010001700.1:0-10773 GCA_034700825.1 Quadroppia sp. Gr-Ori-00064 | reverse complement strand
TCTTTCTCTCTCTCTCTCTCTCTCTCTCTCTCTCTCTCTCTCTCTCTCTCTCTCTCTTGTTTCTTAAGAACTATCAAATCCAAGAATAATCTAAACTCAAATATCAATAAATAATTTACAATAAAAACAGAAAAACAATTGCATTAAACATGAAAATAAAATCTTTTCTTTGCCTTTGAATTACTTTTTGAGTTTAATATATGTTTTTTGTTTAAACGAAATCAAAGACAGAATACAATTATTATTTTGTTTTTCATGCCTTTAGTATTGCTTTTTCTACAGAAATGCCATTAAATTAAATGATATTTCTTAGAAAATAATTGCAATTCTTTGGGAAAACATTTAAATGAAATCAAACAAAAATTTCAAACAATTATTCTTAAGTCAAATATATTTTAAGTTTCAATAAAAACACAGAATTTTTATATAAAACAAGAATATTCCTTATATTTATACTACTGACAAATAATTAAAATAAGAATTCATTTAAAATAATTCAAACATAAGTAAAATAACAAAAATATCAGTAAAAATGTCAAAGTTTTTCATGAGATATAGAAAAACAAATTAAAGTTTTATAAGAAATATATTCAGAACTAATTTTCTTTGTATTTCTCAGAGGAATATTAGAGGAAAAAATGAAACGAATTATGAATTACAAGAAGTAATGAAAAAATACATATAATATAAAACTTGAGAAACTTTTGGGCCAAACAGTCAACGAACTGATAGTAGAGATGAGGCAAAAAACTGAGTGAATGTTTCACTGAATATCTAGTGTTAGAGTTATTCAATTTGAGACCTCATGGGATCGGTAGAGCACTGGCAGTACAGTATGTGTGCTCAACACTCGACAAACTTTGGGTTATGTGTTGGTTACCAATGGATAACTGAATTCATTCTTACTTATCGTTTGTCTTCAAATTAATGCCACAAAAAATTCACTTTTTCTTCACAATATATGCTCTAATTTTGAGAGAGAGAGAGACAAAGAGACAGAGAGAGAGACAAAGAGACAGAGAGAGAGAGAGAGAGAGAGAGAGAGAGAGAGACAAAGTTTGTAAATTCGTGACTGATTTCAATAAAGTGTTTATTCATTTGAATTTATGATACTTTCATATGAAGTGATTTCGTATGTCTTCTATACATAAATGAAAACAAATTCTATTCAAAAAAATGAAAGTTTTATTAAATAATAAATTTCAATAATATTTTGAAATTTCCAAATTTCCAAAGTATTTTCAAAAGTCATTTCATTTCGTTTTCATTCAAAAATATTTCGCACAAATGGATGGGAAAGACCCAAAGTAAACCGTTTTTGTAATTCACTTTAAATTTATTTTCTTCAAAATTAACTCAATTTAAAAAGACATTCAAACAGACAGACAAATGATTGAAACGAATTGTCTTAATGTAAAGAAAAAATAAAATTAAGTGAAATAAGTGAAACAACAATAAAAAAAATTCTATGTATTAAAAGTTGATAATTGAGACCCATTTGTCGGAAGACTTTATATTGTATTAAAAGTATAGATTGTTTTCAAAATGCAATTAGTATTGAATTCGTGAACACATTTTTGTGAATCTTTGAGCAAAATGTCTGATAACTAATCAATAAGTTTTGCCGTAAAAGCAAAGGAAAGTCAATAAAGTATTAGTGATTTTTCCTAAATATATTTATCCAAAATTGAGACTTTATTTTCTTACTCACGATATATAATAAATAACAGAAACATTTACTGAATTATTTATCACATTTTTTGATACTTTTTTCATCCGACTTAATAAAAGTTATCCGTCTTTTCGACAAAAAAATATCGAAATTTTCAATAAAAATCATTTTTTTGAGTGAAATATTCGGTGAAGTTTTTGCTAAAACTTAATGATATTTTGTTGTATTAAATCTTATTTATTTCGATTGCATTCATAAATAACTCGATTATCCCTCAAATATAAGATTTTTTCGTCTAATCATTAATAAAGTAAAACTAAAACTAATATATAATATAAATCATAACAAGAATTGAATTTCTACTGAAAGTCGTTTCAAATGTTGAGATGGAAATACAGTTTGTATTATAGAGAATAGTCTTTAAGTAAATCCAAACCAAATTCAAAATTTAAATGATTTGTTGTTTTCATATCAATTCAATCCTAGATTTCAAATCTCTAAACACTATTCGCTTTTTAGTTATATTACATTTGAATTTATTTTTATTTATTCCATAGATTTCTTGTGATCTCTCAGTCATTCAGATCTGGTTTACATATACTGTATTCACAAAACTTAATTCAAAACTTAAATTGAATTTTTCTTTATTTTTTACACTTTGAATATTATCTAAAAATCGAGAATAATATTCAAAGACATCTACACTTCTTTTGTCTCTTTCAATGAATGTCTGAATATATAAAATTCTTGTCTTAAAGTTCAAGAAATATGTAAAATATATAAAAAATCATTGAATCAAATATGAAAATTGTATGGATTTTTCTCTGGCATTATATTTATAGAAATACGAATAGAGAATAGATTTATTATCTACCCGACCATCAAAGCCCTTCTCTCTGTATAAATATAGTACTTGTGTTTCAAATTTCATAGAATATATCATATTTTTACTCATTGTTCAAAACCATTAGCAAAATATAAGCGAAATTAATGGAAAAAAATTTTCAAATGAAATATTATATCTCTTTTCACTCATAAGAATATATGAAATATTATTGCGAAATATATTATGGATTTAATTATTTTTATGTTTGTATTAATAGAATTGGACTGTATTTGAAAAATATTCTGATTTTCAAAAAATATTTCAAAAAATCATAAATTCATGCAAAAAAAACTTTCACTATTTTTTTGTATCGAAAGCACAATATTTTTATACATAAATGATATTCAAAATCAATAGTCGAGAGCATCGGTCTATGAGTATAGCCTTTGGGAACGACTGGCAGAAGAATTGTATGGCTAGTGATGCATAGAAATAGTGGTATAGATGGAAAGGGGTAAACAGACAGTCCAATGAACATTAGAATGTCATTTATGCATTTAATTTGTAATAAGACCAGGGGCTGAACAGAGGTTTTTTGTATTAAAACTTCACTACGATTTGAGTCTGAATTTGTTTGACATAAAATCACTGATGGCTTAACTCACGCCTGAATGTCCCGGTTTAGGCTTAGATGAAATCTTTTCGATTTTTCTGTTTTCGTCTCAAACATAAAAAGCGATTGAAATCAATGAAACCTTTTATATATCGACACTCAATTCAATCAATTCTCTCAACATTTTTTGTGTGTATTTTATTTCATTTTCCGATTCTTGATATTCATTGAAATTGTTTATGATTTGAATTTCATGTAAAATTCTGAACACATTTACAGTCTGAAGAGAATCAGAAAATTCCAGTTCAACGCAAATATAAAAATTTAATTAATTTTCGACAAAAATTTGGCAAAACTTTTAAGTAATAAATTTAAAATAGTTTAATCAAAAATTTTAATTATTTTTCATTACTATATATAAAAATATAATTAAAATATTAATGAAATAATGAAATAATTTTCAAATCAAAGTTTTATCGCATTTAAAAAATTGATTCTTTAAACATAACATCCATTAAATGTATTTCAAATGAGATTTCACTCCTAATTGAAAGGTAATTATAGCGGAAAATAACTGATTTGCAAACATTTGAATTACATTTTGCGATAAAAATTTAATAATGTATTAGAGAGAGAATCAAACCTCGAAACGAGTGCTGAATTATATGTAATTAATGGAAATACAAATAAAAATCATTCATTTTTATGACACATTGAATGCCAGAAATCATTAAATAATTGTTTTCTCATTTCTAACCATTAATTTAAATATTTTTTCGGGTAATATATATATAAGTTTCGACTGAACTGAAAGTTCTTTTTCGATACATTTTAGTCATAAGAATATTCTGTTCTTTTTGTGCAAATATCGGAATAAATTAGAATAAATGCTGTTCTCAAGTGATGTAAGAGTTTGTGTCAAAACTGATCGATAGATATAAGCAATGAGAAAAAATCATAGAATAAAAGAGTGAAAACCTATTGAACACTGATATGAGTTGGAGATAAAAAAAAGAGAAGAAAAAGTGAACGAAAAATAAGGCCATGACTTGTAAAATGCAAATCACATTCTGTATGAGACGATAGACAATGTGTTTTTGTACGGAAAACCAATTTATAATAACTTATAAGTGAAAGAGCGATACAAATACATATCGAAAGCATAGGAAAGGGATTCTTGTCTTCATTTTTCGGCACAAAACATAAAAAGGAAAATTCAATTTTATATATATTTCTCGCTTTTAGTGAATGAAAACACATTTTTCAATACTTTTTTTGAAAGTACATTAACTATATTACAAAGTTCTGTGAAAATTGAAATTTTTCATAAAATATATTATATTTAATAGACTTCAAAAGAATTTATTCTTTCGATACGAGTATGAGATTTGTTGGTAGAGATGTGGTCTAAAAGTATATGAAAACATGGCAAAAATGATCACAAGATTCCTTTGAATGCATTGATTCTGTTGTATATGTGTTATGACAAGCATTTCGTTGAGCTCTTATATCAATACAAACAGAGAATAATATCACTATTTATTGCATACTTTGTTTTTATACACACTATTAAACTGTCAAATATTGTCAAAACTAATATTTCAATCATTATTTTGTTGTGAAAAACTTCAAACAAAGACTCCCTGAAATAGAAACAAATATTTCTGAAAGCGAATAATAGATAAATATATCATATTTTTAATAATAAATATTTTGAGTCCAAAAATAATTTCATTTTTGAAAACAAATATATATAATATATAATAAAGTATTAGTTTATTAAATATATATAATATATACAGAAAAAGACATTGAATTAAATGAGAGCTAATTATATAAATGCATAGAAAGAGTCCAAAAGAGAGAAATCGACTCAACTTTTACGACAGAAATAACGAAAAAGTTTTTATTACTATTATATTACACGCACTCTATATATATATAGTATTATATACAGAGCTATTGTTTTAATTAAAGTCTTTAATATAAATTGGAAAAACTTACCCAAAGTCAGTGATAGCACAGGAATGAGTGGAGAGACAGCTATTCAGTCAGTGATGTGAATGAGAAAAATCAGTTTAAGTCAAAATTGGAGTTAATTTAGTGTTGAGTCAAAGATAGTCTCAAAACTCTTTCACCAGAAAAAAGTCATTTCAATTAATGATCGAAAACTCTTCGGTTTCGCCACCGAAAAGAGAGACCAATATTTGGCACCGAAATTACAAACAGGAATGGATTTGATGGGAAAGACAGTCGAAGAGGAATTGGAGTAGGAATTGGACGAAGAGATAAAGTTAATCAAGAATTGGACACAACTTTTATCTATTAAACTCTATGAACGACGAGTTGACTGTCCTTTACTTGTATTTTATGTGCAATTATAACAACAATAATAGGCTAGAAAACCAACTGTGCGATGGGAACGGTATGTTAGGAGAAGTGAAATTATAAGGCAAAGGATAGGGAGATGTGATGAATAGTGTCCTTAAGAAAGAGGAATATTGTTAAACAATAGACCAAATATTGGGTCCAAAGAAGTGATGCTTTTGTTGAACACAATTATATTAATTGATAACAAAATATAAAATATTTTTATATAATATAATAGTTATGTATTATATGGAAAGACAACGAAAACTTGTTGTCAAGAAGTGATTATCGATAGGAAGTGACGACAAATGACTTAAGCGTTGTTGTGATTGAAGTAAACAATTGTTATAGCATTGAATGAACTCTTGGTTAAGATATTCAGAGTTTGAGACCAGAAGTGCTTATAATGTGTTTTAGCGGTGTTTGCGGTGAAGACAAGAATCACTCACTGACTATAGACCCAGTGCTGTGACTGTAGACCCAGTGCTTGAGTACCAGTGACTCGACTCGCGCAACATCCGCATCACTATTGCATACCCGGCCGTCGATGCGATCCCTGTGCTCACAGACAACCACTCTTTTCAGATATATCTGAGAGTAAATTAAAGCCAAAATTGCTATAATCGGAGCGCAGACTCAATCAGGTGTACAGACATTGACATACCAGTGCCATACCAGTGCCATGGACTGCATGGACAATACCATAGTATTAGTCAATATTTGTCTCTCACTATTCATATCGAAATACAGTATATTTTACCAAAAGAGAGGGCATAAAGTCCTCTGTGGTCTGAGATATACTAAATGCATGTGAAGTCATGTCTTCATTGACTCAAAATGTTTTAAAAACATTCAAAACCGAAAACTTTTTCAAAATTTTTGTTTATTTATTAATTTTTTCAAATGATTTTCATTTGACAAATGCTTACACTTTTATACTCTATTAGATGTCAACAAATAATAGGAAAAAAACTTTTTATAGCAATTTCCCCCTGAATAGGAGTTCCCCTGAACAACAGGATCATTTATTGAATTAAATCAATGGCCAACAAATGAATGAAAAGTCCATTCAATACTGTATTTGTTTTGTGCCCCTATTTTTGTATTAATGAAATGGTGGGCCACTCCTGGAGGTACTGCAAGTCCAGGCCGACCCGTAGCAAAGGAAGAGCACAGCCCTTGCACTTCACTGCCCAACAAAAATTAGTTTAATATCTTGACCCCCAATGGGGGTCGTATCAGATATTAAGCTGATAAGAACAGATACTACACTTTGATCTTAGCCAAAAGGCCGAGAAGCGATAACTACCTGTCCTCTCACACAGCCTTCCCTTCATAGCACAGGTATTCGTTATTACATCTCATAATTGAATATCAATTGATTCTCAACAAAAGTCTTCAATTAATTCATTGAAGATTTTAAATATAATTAACAAAAATAATATTTTGTTTGAGTTTTTGTGTTCAGAATATTCTTATAAATGCATTCAATTGATAATAATCGCAATTAATGTCATTTCAGACCAAATTCAAATCATGACATTTTGTGCTCAAATCAATGCAAAGAATTTAAACAATTATTTAAATAATTAATTATTGCATTGAAAATATGTTTTCGCATTCAATATAATATATATTTCATTTTTAACACAAATTAAATATCGGATTCAATTGACTGAAGAGAAAAGTAATTATAACTTTAAATCAATTATTAAAAAATTATTAATAAAAAATCAAATCTTATATACATTTTATGTAAGAATGAATTGAAATAAGAAATCATTATTTATGTCATTTTGTTTCCAATATTTATTCCTTTAATTAAATACTACTAATCCTTGCGGCGAATATTCTCGAATAAGGGGCTCCGAAGAGTTCTTCCCTCACAGGGGCCTAAACTCTATGCGAATATTATAGCCTCAAACGAATTGTCATTTAATTTACTATTTAATCAATTTTTGAGTAAATGTCGAAATATTTTATTCATATTTATAGCCGTTTATCCACTCATAGACCCCCTAACCCCTTGGCTGTTCTATGATCTTCATAACAACTGCAATGCCTTTACTAATATGAGCTTAAATTATACTCAGATGACATGAATATAATTAAAGTAATTCTTATTTTGTTCAAAAAATGATTAGTTTCTCACAATTGCTAACAATTCGCTCAATAAAAATATGTGGAAAACAATTAAAACAATTATTTTTTTTCTCATTTATTTGAATATTGTTTATAATATTTTTATAATAATTTATGTATTTTATGGCATGAATTGAATGTTTTACTAAATATTTTGCACATAAAATAAATGACTTTGAATTTGAAAGAGAAATTTGAGATAAAAATAATAGTGAATTCATATAATAAAAAGTATAACAAAAATAGTATTGAGTTTGAGATAAGAAAAAGAATAAAATATTTGGATGAATGAATGGGTCGTATCTGAGACTGAGTTTGATCTCTATCGTAGACATCAATTGTGTCCACAAACACAACTATTGAGGACATTGTGACAGAAGTGAAGCAAAAAAGATAAGAAAAGACTATTTATTCCAAAAAATGAACAAAAATAAGTTATAAATGAAATACACTTTTAATCTGTTTTTCAGATAAATCGTAGAAAAATGTTTTCATTTTTATTTCCCAAATAGTCATCGATTGAAATATATATATATTTTTTATAACATTCAACAGAATATTCTTGAACTGTAACCATAAATAGTCTGTTTTTCACATCATTTTATTACAAAACATTTTAAAAATATATTTCAATTAAATTTTAAAGAAATCAATTTTGATTGAATGAAATCTTTGTTTTAAAGTAAATTAAACATTAGAAACAGTATTGAAAAGAATTGGTTTTGTTTTATTACTATATAAAGTCTTGAATAAATAGGCGAATGAATAGCATTTGAGATACAATAAAATGAGATTCAAATGTGAAGAAAAGTTATGATAAAAAAGATATTCTTTTGAGACAAAGACATAACACTATGAATGGCAAAACAATTTATAACATAAGATCTCTCTCTCTCTCTCTCTCTCTCTCTCTCTCTCTCTCTCTCTCTCTCTCTCTTAATCTAAATAAAATTGTTATACAAACAAAATGCACGAATAAGTAGGGCTGAGATAATAAAAACAAATGCCTTAACATATAGTTTGCAAATCAAATATTGAATTTGAATCTTTAAGTTCAAATATCAGTGATATTATTGTAATCTATAGTCCAATAATAAAACACATTTGACAAGAAAATGTGACTTTTTTTAGTGAAGACATTGTTTGGTAAATACTATTGACAGACAGTATTCGAGTCGAGACTAACATTTTGGTTGACATAAATAAATGTCTTCTAATGAAAATGCTTTCTGTATTTGTGACCAACGCTTCTACTATTGCTATTCAAAGCGCACCGTTAGTATCGCCAGTGTTGGCAAACATATCATACATGATGTCCTTAATGCTAAGGAATTCATTTGTCGCGAATGGCTATAACTGAATGACATTATTTTTTGTCTTTTCTTCTCTCTCTCTATATATAATAAATTCCTTATAAGTTATGTATCGTTGAATGCAAGACATTATCATTTTTTATGTCTTTCTATTTTTATTTGACAATTGAATCGTTAATACTATGACATGGATTGCAATCCAATACAACTATGGCTATAATAAAAGTTGATTTTGTTTTCATTTTGAAGTTTTGGTTTTGAAGATAAAAACAAAACAAATGAAATAAAACCCTTGAAATCCATTGCATTTTATTAGTTATTCATTCACAGAATATTCTGTTATGATATCAATGACTGAAAACAAAAAAAATATTAAGTATTATATAAAATAAGAAAATATATATTTTGTGTAATTTTTTCCAGAATTTTTGCCATATATTATATTCCGTATAATATTCTCTAACTCTTTCAATATGTGACCGAATTTCTAAATAAGTGTTTCCATAGGAAAGCCGTTTGTGTTATGTGTAGTGAAAGCAAAATTAAAGAATATTCTTATTGTCGTTGTATTAATATCACTACAGTATTAGAATAAAAACAACCAGGGGTTCAATGTATAACATTATGTTGTATTTAAATATTTAAGAATATTCTTAAACAATATAATTGTGAATAAATTTATAATTTTATATATAATTAATTGATTTAATTTTAACAAATAAAATATTAAATATAATACAAAAATTAAAGAAAAAAGTATTTAATAAAATAATGCTATAAAAAGTGACATTTACTGTCTGTCCATTTCAGCGTCATTTAATGCAAATTCATTGACACGTTTTTGTCCATTCAATTGATCTTCAATTGATTTATAAAAGAATTTGCGTTTTTTACGACAATCTGATCCACATTTATATGACCCACACTTCTTGTTGGGACACTTGAAGAAACATCCGACACATTTGGGGTCCAAACAATCGCACAGATCTTCACCTGTGATCATATGAATCCCTTTGGAGTCGCAAATCTTTGGCCTCTTATTTGATTTGATCCCATGTTTGTTCACTTTTTTTCTTTTCATACTCTGTCCAGTCGTTAACGAATCAAAACCAGTGAAAGACATTCTTCAAAATTTGTCACAAAAATCAATTAAAACTTTAATTTATTTCAGACACAAATTATTACTAAATATTTATAAATTTAAAAATCAATTCAATAATAAAATTTGAAAATAAGAAACTTTTCAATAAAAAAGGTTTTGTTTTTCGCATATCTTTATGACTCAAATAACAATCATTTGTTCATATGATATAAATTTGTCTTCAATTACTCAAAACGATTTTATGTCATAATTATTAAGAACCGGAAAAATATGAATCAAAAACATTAATATATTTTTCTTATAAAGAATTAATATTTGCAACCATTTATCACAAGAATAAATGATTTGAATGAATGCCAAACTTATGAATGAATTTCATTTATTATATTTGTTTCAATAGTTTTATTAAAATATCAAAAACTAAACCAAATTCCAAGCGCTTGAAAATTGATTATTTGTTACCCGAGTCAGTCAATGAACTGTTGTGTGAATGGGATTTCATTGAGATTTTGTAATAATATTTGAAATTGAATTCACTTTTAGTTCAAATGTCATACAAATGAATGACAACTATAATAAAAGTCCTTATACTATATCTATGATGTAGGTTCTAGGTCAGCACCTGGTCATATATAGACATAATATATACCTCTATTTTAAACATTCACAACAAACATAACTTATTATTAAATGAAATTCAACAAAAAATATA
Organism: Quadroppia sp. Gr-Ori-00064; assembly: GCA_034700825.1. Lineage (NCBI taxonomy): Eukaryota > Metazoa > Arthropoda > Arachnida > Sarcoptiformes > Quadroppiidae > Quadroppia > Quadroppia sp. Gr-Ori-00064. The sequence continues at coordinate 23 of JAQIXR010001700.1, read as the reverse complement.
ACAATAATGAGATATTTGTTGAA
>JAQIXR010001699.1:0-10789 GCA_034700825.1 Quadroppia sp. Gr-Ori-00064 | reverse complement strand
AATGATATTTTGTGTAATTTAGTACGCTTTCGATACGTATGAAAAAGTTTACACAATTTGTGTTCGAATTTAATTATAAATTCAAACATTTTTAATGATTTTTAAACCGCTTTGAATGTGTTTTTACGATAACAATCAACAACTCAATGAATAAAATTATTTTCTTAGATCAAAGAATAAAAAAATTCAAAGAATATTTTTATATTAATTATTGCGTGATCAGGGTGATATTGAAATAAAAATATGATGAAAAACTACTTATTCAATAATCAATTTTAGTATTGAAATATTTCAGAGATATTTGAAATGAAATTAATTTTAAAAACACATAAAAAAATGATTAATTAGTTTTATTCGTGAAAATAATTATTTTCAATAATTTTTATAATTAATTTATTTGGGATTTGTGATGAAATACTCTAAGAACCTCTATTAGGGGTTCGGTAAAATAACGTGGGTCTGAATGTTGTGTTTGTGTGAGACTGGAAAGAGCACCAAAAAAAAGGCTTCATTTAAACCATCCTTAAATGAGAAGCGAATTATCAATCAAGTACGAACTGTCAAAACATATTGAATGACATTTTATACCTTGTTAAAAAATAATAATAAACAACATACTGTATATAACCAAACGAGTGATATCTTGTATGACTGAATATACTGTAGTTTATTGGAAATGGTTAGCAATGATCATTAATTTTATTAAAATATTTTAAACCAAAAAAGATTAAATATACAAAATATTTATCAAATTTTAAATTAAATATTTAAAAATTCCATAAACATTATTAATAAATATTTATACATGTATTTTAATAGCTGTAATAACAAACCATGTTTCAAAATAAAAATTGTTAATAAAAATTACAGTTTTCTTATATAAAAACTGTAAACATATTACTACCCTGATATAAGCAAGCTTATTTTTGTACATAAATTTATATTTTTGGATCGGGGTATTCCATTGCATTTGTGATATACTGTAGCTATGAATAAGAATTTAATTCATAAGAATTTTTTTTATAGAATATCGTAAATATTTATCATTTATGAATAATGAATTTTATTGAGAGAAAGTTCTTTTTTGAGACAAAATACAGTCATTCTCCAATTGAAGTCCCCCTATTTTGGGTAAATAAAAGCATGTTCCTCTTATGCAATCCTGATGAAAAATTTTTTGCTACTATTGTTTTTCTTCACAAATTTATAGAAAAAATTATTTTTATTTTCGAATTGACCAAGGTGATTATTTTGAGCATGGCTTGTATCTCCAAGAAAAATAAATATAATTTTGAATTTGTTGTATTATTTATATAGAATATAATAAATAATTGAGGACATGTTTCTGGATTTTGGTTAAAAATGTCCAAGATTAAAATTATTCACTTATTTAAATAATGTTTTTCTTATGTGTTATAATAAAAATCAACTTTTTATTTTCATTACAGTTCGAAGATTTATGTTTTTCAAGAAAACTATTTATATCATAAAAATATTCATTTTTATTACATTACAGTCTTTAAAATATTTTTCATTTTTGAATTGAATTTACATTAAAGTTTAATTTTCAATAATTGTGAACTAGGAAATTTTTAATGAAAATCCTGAAACACGTCCTCAATTATTTATTAAATTCTTTATAAAAAATACAAAAAATTCAAAATTATATATTTTTTCTTGGAGATACATGACATCCTCAAAATAATTACCTTGGTCTTTTCGAAAATAAAAATAATTTTTTCTATAAATTTGTGAAGAAAAACAATAGTTGCAAAAAAATTTTCATCAAGATTGCATAAGAGGAACATGCTTTTATTTACCCAAAATAGGGGGACTTCAATTAGAGAATGACTGTATGTGAATGTGTTTTGAAATATAATTTAAAATATTGGCATCTCTATATTGGCGTCAATTTATAATAATGTTTGAACAATGATAAAAAAAACTGTAATCATATTATTTCACTTAAATACAAGTATTTTAAGCTTTTAATTGATCTTGATCATGGATTAGCTCCCATCAGAGTTGTAATTTAGTTTAAATTATTTTACTATTTAAAAATATTTTATAAATCAATTTCTTTGGCAACTCTTTTATAATTCTATCAAACATTAAATGTTGTCATAATTGCATTCATTGAAGCAATTATTATCACATACTTCTCATTGCGATTCAATAGTAAATGAATATAATTATTGAATTCGTTTATTAAATATTTTTAATGAAATTTTACATAATTTAAAAACTGTATTAAAATTTAGAAAAATATGTCGAAAATAATACAAAATAAATAAGGAATATAAATGGAAATTTGTTCCAAGATTTTTTGCTAAATTATATTTTTTTATAAAAAAAAATTCATTACATTTTTAATTTATATCATAATTTCACTTAAATATTACAATCGTGTTTAAGAATAATTTACTATTATTTGTGAAAAAATATCCTCTTTTTGTGTTTTTTAGTGCTAAACGACCTGTACTTAAAAGGAACAGGCGGTTAGAAATTTTCTAAATCATATGCTAAATACGTATAACGGATATCTGATATGAATCGAAAATCATATTTAATTACATCATTTGATTACATATAAAACAGCTTAAAAGCCAGGACTACATTCAGTTAATTCATTAACTGTAAATTGAAAATGAAATTTTCACTTGTAGTTGTGCTTGCGATTATCAAGCTATGTTCTGGGTATTTTAATTTAATCTTATTACATTGATTCAAAAAGAAAAAATTGCAATTTTTTACACCCTTTCACATAGTGATCCACTTGTAATAAAACGTATGCGAGATCACGTGTTCAAATTGTCTAAGATGGGTGCCGTTCATCACAGATATCTGGAAAGAATCAAAAACCATGATGCTTTTTTCGGCCACTATCTTAGGCATCACAATAGTAAGTAATATTTAATTTATTTGCAAATGATTTTTGTTGTTCGATATTATTTATGTATTATTTTTTCTCTCTGATTATTAAATAATACAATCAATGACGTATCATAAAGTGTACCTGTATAGTCAATCACATGCACAAAACAATTATATTCACTCAATAAAAGCGCGATTTCAGACAAAAGAAACAAAAATTTTTATTTTTAAATGTTTATTAAATTTACTGAGAATTTAAACGTCATTATAGAGTGATAAAATTGCACAGATTTTTACTGTCAAAAACAGTACAGTCTTTAAATATAAAAAAAATTTATTGCATAATAGATAACGAAATCAAAGCCCAAAAAGCATTGGTAGCATCGTTAGAATATTTTAATGCCCAAGGTCTTCACGACCTAAAAGATGAAGATTTTCCATCGGAATTTTACGCTACCGGCGCTATGTATGACGGTGGTCAAGGGGTAGGAGATGAACGTGTGTATAGCACATTGCAGCGTTGCATGCTACCGGTAGAGGCCAACGGCAAAGAAATATATGCATTTTTTGTCAAATACTGTATATACAAGAATTACAAACTCTACTTGAGCGATCCTGGTAAATCGCACATATCTCATTTTCTATTCAAAGATGCCGTCGCGCTCAACATTGACATTCGTGAGTATAATATTATATAAATGTACTTGATCATTTCATAAACTTCTTCTTGAATGTATCATAATTTTTATCATAATTTGCAGCTCTCACCAAAGATATAGCGCCGCCACTAATAGCGCACTTTTTACTGAAACCGAATATATTTGTATTGTCCGACGCCAGCCCCATCATCAAGCCCTTGGTAAAGTTGGCGATGATGATCTTACAGGCGAAAAACCTACACTATATAAAGCAGACCGATTTGGGTAAATATGTATCTCTACAAACGGTGCCGACGCTATACGGCGGCACTGACACCAATTTTACACGTATTCCCGCCGGCGTTCAAAGTGGCCGCTGTTTACCGCACATGAAATCAGTACCGGAGCGACAGTGGAAGTCATTTACCGATCAGAATATGGCGTGCATTCGCGAGGGTATGAAAGAGAGCGGAATCGCTTCAGTGGAACAGTATTTGAGACATTGTTGAGCGAAATGTTTGTTAATAAAAAGTGTTTTCTTTAAACACTAATTGAAATAAAAATTTATTGAAAGTTACAAAAAAATATTTAATAATATTTTCACTGAATTCTGTTATACTTTAAATTATATTTGTGCCAACTCTTCAGCACCGGTAGTATTTATGGATATGTTATGTTGTTTGTTGTGAATGTTTATCAACGGTTTATAAATTACGTCCTTATTGTACAGTAGTCCTTAAACGGTAGGCCCCTGTGATGAAAGATGCTATCATTAAAGAGATTTGAGTGTATATTTCAAAGTATCATTTCATGTGCAAATATGGTCCCTACACCGGAAGCAAGAGAAGGCACGTTTAAGAGTATTAAAGAGTATAAAAAACTTCGTCTTACAGTTTGATTGCACTCAATTTAAAACAATTGAAACAATTTTATTCTTGTAAATAATTCAACAGTAAAATGGACATTGATATTAATCCCTTGAAAAGTAAGTTTATGTTAAGCAACTTTGTCCAAGAGCCAAAGATAGAGATGATTTATTTATATACCCCTTTCTAATGTTGTTGTCCTTCAACTAAACCCAGTACTTTTATACAAAATTTTCATTAGTTTTATTTTTGTTGTTGAATTCCTTCCTTTAATAATATGTTATGTTTGTTGTGAATGTTTTACAAAACATTACTCAAAGTGTTTAAAAATGATTAGGAATTACATCTCAATCGAGGCCTCCAAATGTGGCTCATTAGACACCGCAGATATTAAAACAAAATCATTATATAAAATATATAACTAAATGTAAAAAAAAATTATTTAGCACTTAATCTCGGCTTAAAAAAGCACCGAAGGTTTCCGCTGCCGCTTGTGACCACAGTCTTCGAATACAAGCGCAATCCGCTTGAGAAAGATGACCATGCACGTTTTGTGGAGCTGGCGAATTGGTTCTTCATGTATTGCGATATGCCTGCTAAGAAGTACCAGAAGAATTCGGGCGGTGGTTTGTTTGCATCATACTTCTTTCCATTTTGCAACAATGTCGAGCGATTCGAGACAGTGTTCTTGATCACATTGGCAATGTTTCTCATTGATGACGACACGGAATATGAGCATGGAAATGACCAGGGCAAGTTCGTGCGAAGCCTTAAAATATGGCACGACTTTCTAGTAAATTTAGAGCGACTCATAAGCAAGGAATACATACCGATAGGCCAGTGGAGTCCACACGTACTTTGCATTCATTCATTGATGCAAAACGTGTTCAGCAAATTCAATGAGACCCAAAAGCGGCGCTTTGTATCGATGTGGAAAATATCGATCGAGTGTCAGATACTTGAAGTGAAGTTTATCAGAGATAAAAAGATATATCAAAGCGTCGAGGAATTTATAGAGGTATAGCCTAGTTATGTGACATTGGCTTCCAATAGGGATTTTCTAGACAACGCCGACCAAGATTAATTTCAAAATAAATATTATCCAAAAATATTTACACCTTTTCCGCGATGACTATTACGTTTTCCACGATGACTATTACACGCCATGCTTATGCGCATAGCTTTGCGCGTAATAGTCATCCGGGAAAAAATAATTTTCATCGCGGAAAGAGTGTCATAATTATATAACTTATTACGTCCTATTGTTAAGGTTCGCATTGACTCTGGCGGAGGAAATGTATTCACACAACTGCTTGAGTACACGGAAGACATTGTGCTCACTGACGACGACTGGAAAGACATTCATCTTCAACGTTACATACGTTTAGTGGGAAAAGGAGTGATAGTTCTCAACGATTTTTACTCATTCGAAAAGGAGTCTAACGCTGTTAATGGCGATATTTATGCCATGCTCAATTTGGTGGCCGTTATCATGATATGTGACAAGTGTGAGGTCAGTGAAGCGTACGATAAGACCATTAGAATTTATAAAGAAACCGAAGAAGAAATGTTAGCTTTGATTAAAGTCATTACAGAGAGGAGTGAATGTACGGAAGAGGTGAAGATATTTGTTAAAAAGGCCTCCTATATTATGAGCGCTAACATCGGGTGCTCTATAGTGCTCGATAGATATAATGATTGTGAATAGGGCTTAGAATTTATAATTAAAATTATTTCACATTATAATCAGTTGTATATTAATGTTATTTTTTTATTAAAAATATTTTATGAAATTTTACATAATTTTAAAATTGTATTAAAATTTTGAAAAAAGAATATTTGTTTGTGTGAACAATAAGTAAATATAAAATATACTATTTATTGATTGATATTTTTAGAATTAAATAATTACAAATGTTTGAGAATATTCATACAATTATTTAAAAAATTTTTACCAATAATTAAAACAAAATTTTTTTCATTTGTTTATAATTGTATTATTTTAGCAGTAATTCCAAACATTTTGATTCGCATTTATTTCAGCCCTGTGTAATGTTTGCCAACCCTTTGTCGTAGCGATAAAGTACGTATGGTTTTACAGATGGCTATATCTCATGTGCGTAATACGTATAACGGATATCTGATACGAATCGAAAATCATATTTGATTCCCGTATAGAATGATTACATGAAAAACTCCATTACAACACAAAAACAGCATTACTTCAACTCAACACTACATTCAGTGAATACTGTAATTGTAAATTTAAAATGAAATTTTCACTACTAGTTTTGCTTGTCATTATCAAGCTATGCTCATGGTAATTTTTATTTATTATTCTTAGCTAGTTTTCTTTAAAGTAATTTTAGAAAAAAAATATTCATACAATTTTACTCCCCCCTCCACAGTGATCCAGGTGCCATAAATCGTATTCGAGATCATGTCGTGAAATTGTCCACGAGTAGTGTCGGCGCCATTCATCAAACAGATCTGGAAAATGTCAAAAACAGTGATGCTTTTATCGGCTTCTATCTTAAGCATCACAATAGTGAGTAATATTTCATTTATTTTCCAAACGATTTATGTTGTTCGATATTATATATTGAAGTAAGGCTTTCGAGGCCCCACTCCGAACCGGCGACTCCGGCCATAGGCCAGAGCCGCCCGACAAAAATTTACACAAAATTTAGTTTTAAATAAATAAAATATAATTTTATTCACTGAAAGTAAGGTCAGAAGTGCGCGATATATCCTGTGTTGAGGTATATACAGTATATCATCGGTTTTTGGCTATGAAATGCTTGGACAGCATTTCATAGTCCACCACTGATTGCCACCTCAGCACAGGGGCAATAATAAGGCCTTCACTTTTACCTCTACTTTAATATGTATTTTTTTCTCATTTAATAATAAATATAACAATTAATGACGTATCATAATGTGTACATGTATAGTCAATCACACTCTCAAAACAAATATATTTACTCAACAAAAGTGTGATTACTACATAAAAATGATTCTAAAATTCTCATTATATACTTTATACTGTAGAGCAGTTACTTGCATAAGTTGAGTGTGTGCTAAACTTAGGCCCTAATACATTGTCTATAATTTTGTAACTGTCTGTATTTTAAAATAAATTTTTTTTCCATTATATAATAGATAACGAAATCAAAGCCCAAACTGCACTGGTAGCATCGCTAAAATATTTTAATGAACAAGGCCTTCACGACATAAAAGATGAATATTTTCCATCCGAATTTTACGCTACCGGCGCACTGTATAATGGTGGTATAGGCGTAGGAGATGAGCGTGTGCTAAACACTTTGCAGCGTTGCATGCTACCCGCAGCGGCCAACGGCAAGGAACTATATGCATTTTATCTCAAATACTGTATATACAAGAATTTCAAGACCTTCATAAGCGATCCTGGTAAACCATACGTATCTTATTTTATATTCAAAAATGCCGCTCCGCTCAACATTGACATTTGTGAGTGTAACATTATATAAATTTATATTTACTGTACATGATCATGTCACAATTTTTTATCACAATTATCGCAGCTCTCACTAAAGATATGGCGCCGCCATTAATAGCGCACTTTACAATAAAACCGCATCTATATGTATTATCCGAAGCAAATATCATCCTCCAGCCCCTGGTCAGGTTGTCGCTGTCGATTTTACAGGTGAGAAACATGAAATTTATAAAGCAGTCCGATTTGGGTCAATATGTATCGCTACAAACGGTGCCGACGCTATACGGCGGCACTGATGCCAATTTTACTCGTATTCCCGCCGGTGTTCAAAGTGGCCGCTGTTTATCGCACATGAAATCAGTGCCGGCGCAACAGTGGAAGTCATTTACCAATCAGAATATTGCGTGCATTCGTGAGGGTATGAAAGAAAGCGGAATCGCTTCAGTGGAACAGTATTTGAGACATTGTTGAGCGAAATGTTTGTTAATAAAAGTGTTTTCTTTAACAATAATTGAAATAAAAATTCATTGAAAGTTATAAACAAATTTTAAATAATATTTTCACTTAATTCTGTTATACTTTAAATTATTTGTGCCTACTCATCAGCACTATATGTTTGACAATATTGTTTGTGATTTCAGCTTTAAGTCCTTATCTCATGTGCTTAATACGTATAACGGATATCTGATACGAATCGAAAACCATATTTGATTCCCGTATAGAATGATTACATGAAAAACTCCATTACAACACAAAACAGCATTACTTCAACTCAACACTACATTCAGTGAATACTGTAATTGTAAATTTAAAATGAAATTTTCATTACTAGTTTTGTTTGTCATTATCAAGCTATGCTCATGGTAGTTTTATTTATTATTCTTAGCTAGTTTTCTTTAAAGTAATTTTAGAAAAAAATATTCATTCAATTTTACTCCCCTCCACAGTGATCCAGGTGCCATAAATCGCATTCGGGATCATGTGGTGAAATTGTCTGCGAGTAGTGTCGGCGCCGTTCATCAAAACGATCTGGAAAATGTCAAAAACAGTGATGCTTATATCGGCTACTACCTTAAGTATCACAATAGTAAGTAATTTTTCACATACAGTATTTGCAAATTATTTTTTGTTGTTCGATATTCTATATGTATTTTTTTTCTCGCCATGAATATTAAATATTACAATCAATGACGTATCATAACGTGTGTACATGTATAGGCAATCACATAAGGTCGTTTTTGCGCACACTCTGTACTGATTTTGGGACATTTTCCCACCCCCGTCAACTTATACCAGTAACGGCTTTATATTTATATTGAGAATTGAAACGTCATTATATAGTGATAAAATTGCATAAAATTTTACTGCAAAATATTATTGTCTGCATTTGACAAAAAAAAAATTTGATTTTTCATTACATTAATAGATAACGAAATGAAAGCCCAAAATGCACTGGTAGCATCGCTAAAATATTATAAGGAACAAGGCCTTCACGACCTAAAAGATGAATACTTTCCGGCGGAATTTTACGCTACCGGCGCGATGTATAATGGTGGTCTAGGCTTAGGAAATGAGCTTGTGTTAAACACTTTACAGCGTTGCATGCTACCCGCAGCGGTCAACGGCAAGGAACTATATGCAATTTATCTCAAATTCTTTACATACAAGATTTTCAAAACCTTCATCAGCGATGTTAATAAACAATACCTAGCTTATTATATATTCAAAAATGCCGCTCCGCTCAATGTTGACATTAGTGAGTATTATGTAAATTTATATCGTATTTACTGTACATGATCGTTTCATTATGTGTGCACATGTTCATTGCATGTGTTAAATACTTTTGGCGGTGGATTTTTGTTAGAGAGGGTGCATCCAAAGCATAGGGGTGTGAGTTTGTACACCAGGGGATGTGCCATTATAAAGGGTAGGCTATTTGGGGCTAGACTTTCATTATCCGGGAGTTTTTCCTGCACAGCCCTGCAGGATATGTACAAGTAGGGTAGGGTCACATTTTTAAGCAGACACCCCTGAAACCAACGAATACTGTCATATCAGCTGTGTATGACTAGTGTTCTACTTATTGATGTATCGACCCTAGTACAATTTCCGTTTGAGTCGAATCCCAAATTCATTCATATATTTCGAATCGTTTATAATAAAAGTTTCTTATCTAATATATTTTATGTTAAAACAATTTTTTTATCACAATTCCACAGCTCTCACCAAAGATATGGCGCTGCCAACAATAGCCCATTTTTTAATAAAACCGCATTTATTTCTATTTTCTGACGCCAATATCGTCCTCCAGCAACTGGCCAGAGTGACGCTGTCGATTTTACAGGTGAGAAAGATGCAATTTATAAAGCAGTCCGATTTGGGTCAGTATTTATCGGTACAAACGTTGCCGACGTTATACGGCGGCACTGACACCAATTTTACTCGTATTCCCGCCGGTGTTCAAAGTGGCCGCTGTTTACCGCACATGAAATCAGTGCCGGCTTTACAGTGGAAGTCATTTACCAATCAGAATATCGCGTGCATTCGTGAGGGTATGAAAGAGAGCGGAATCGCTTCAGTGGAACAATATTTGAGACATTGTTGAGCGAAATGTTTGCTAATATAAAAGTGTTTTCTTTAAACACTAATTGAAATAAAAATTCATTGAAAGTTACAAAAAAAAATTTAATATTTTCAATCAATACTGCTATAAATTAAATCATTTATGCCATCTCTTCAGCACAGGTAGTTTTTATGGTCTGTATTCTAAAAATAATTTTTTTTATTTCTTTGAGAAATTTTTATAATTTGATCAATCATTTAATGTCTGTCGTAATTGGTGTCGAAAACAATAGAAAACCAGGATTAGTCAAACACTAATATAATGGCATTTTCCGCCTAAAAGAATGGTTATATTTAGGAATATCTAA
>JAQIXR010001698.1:0-10803 GCA_034700825.1 Quadroppia sp. Gr-Ori-00064 | reverse complement strand
TGGTCACAAGACATTACAAGACATTAGTTAGCATTTGGTCAACAGTTGTGGTCGTTGTCATCACTACTCACCGTCTGGTCTGAACTCAAACTCCAAGAACTCGTGTCCAAACTTACCCTGATGTCCGACATAATAACGGAGGTAGAAGTCCTTCGAAGCCATTGAGGAATGGATCCAATCAATGAAATACCGGTCAATAGTTTTGTCTTTCAAAATGGTTTGCTTTGAGTAGAGGTCGACGTCTAGTGGTTTGGTTTAGAGGTCGACGACTAGTATTGGGTTTTGTGTCAATCATTGCTCAAAACTATTGATAACTTTGTATTGAATTTGAGAATCACTTCATTTGGTAGACATTGCGAAGGAATGTCTTCTCAAGACATTGTCTTCACATTATTGTCTCAATTATTCTGTTGTCAAAAAAATGTATATTTTCTTAAAATCTATACCTTGAGTCTAGGCCCTGCTGTAGCCTAGGCTCAGACACTTAATTCGAGTCCTAATTGCACCCATACTTTAGGTGTTGACACCTCAACCACAGCAGAATAGCACTTCCTATATGACCACTGGTCAATGGTATTCGAGGGTCAGATAAATCCTGAAGATATATAGCCCTGATCAGTGTGGGAGGGCTATACACATCGGTGCCGTCAATACATTAAAATTGTCTTTTATATCAAAGAATTTTTAAATCTAAAATAAAGTGTTTTTAATAATAAATGCAAAACTAATTGTAATTATTATTAAAACAATATTTATTTCAATCATTGATTGAAAAATAACTTTTTTTCTAAGATTTTTTTCCGGAAATGAGTTCAATAGGTTTTGAACTTTTTCTTAACCATAAAAAGAATATCTTTTGAATAAATGACATCACTTTCGATGAAAATAATTGGCCAAAAAATGTCATAAGAAATGAACGCAAATATCTATTTGTGTAAACATTATTCGCAAAAGAATTTATTCAATGAAAAAGTATTACTCTTTTAGTCAAATGTATTCTCTATTCACAAGTGTTTGCATTAAATATTAATTCTAATATTGCAACCAATTTTTGAAATAAAGGATTTGAATGAATGGATGAAAACAAAAAACTATTCAAATAATTTTCACACCATTCATGACATCACTTAAAAGACAAGAAGAAAATATTTAGAAAAATTTTTTGTGCAACACTTTTGTTGTCACTTTTGATTACAACTGATTGAAGAGTTCTTATCTGTTTATGAAGTAATAGTTTTAATAAAATATTTATTTATCTATAAATAAAATAACGGATCAAACAATGAATGCATAATAGTGTGAAAGAACTGGTTATTAAAATAACAATATTATTAATAAATATTATAATTCTGTGCCCACACATAGTCTGCCTACACCTGCACAGGGGTATTGCAAACAGGGGGTATTTCATTAAATAATTGAACGTGATCAAACATGCGGAGTCCAAACGTCCGCATTGCGGACGCTATAATAAACACTTTTTATGTGTTTTCAAAACAATGTTAAACTCAAATGAAATAATTTTTTGATAAAATATTTATTATTGAAATGCTTTTGAAATAATCATTGTTTATATCATTGAAAACAAAGCAATTGTTGTGTTCTTTCAATGCGATTGCACTATAGAATTATGAAACCCTTTTGATTTGTTTATGAAAACCCCCTTTGAATTGTTTTTTAAATATTTATGCAAAACTCCTGTCAATACATATGCAATCAATTAGTATTGAGTAGTATTTCCCTAATCAATAGCGCAGACGGTTTTGAGTTTTTTTTATGTAAGCACTTAAAGAGAGTCAGAAAATGAATTGAAAATCACTAAAAGATATGAATGTTTTTAACATTATATTATATAAGGATATTATAATTATTGCAAAAGTACTTTCGGCTTAACACAAGTCTATGTGTTATCGATAGAACTCATACTCTTATCTACATCTCTGTTGTCTAAACACTAAAAGGGTATATAAAATGTGTAAATCATTTGTGTTTTAATATCATTCACAATAACGACAAACTCTGGATAACAGTTAGAAGACAGTATTGAATGACTTTTTCATATAAAAGAGTTTTTAATTTATTTTAATTTATTATTTCATTTATTATTTAATAAATTAATTATTCATTAATTTATTTAAAATTATTCATAAAAAGTTAAATAAAATTGTTATAAAATATGCATAAAATCGTTTTGTTATCAATAATGACATCTTTAATACAAATGTCATTCGGAAGGACATTAGAGAACAAAAAAGACTTTTTGACGGCCTTTGAGAGTCTGGAAGACCCGCCGAAATGGCAAATACATTGCAAACACTTTACACAATCACAACAAACGTCCGATTCATCAGATATTCCGAATCTTATTATGAATTTGTTTCATAATATCGAAAGAAGTGCTCTTAAGGCTACGAACAGAGCTCTCGAGACTAAGAAGACATTCGTAAGTGAAACCACTTTTTGATTTAACACATATTTTTATAGCAATACTAAAGAATATTCTGTGAATTCATTCAACTTAACTTTCAAAAAAATTTAGAATATTCTTCGAACTATTTGAAGAATATTCTTCAAACTAAGCTTTTGAAGAATATTCTAAAATAAAAGAATATTTCTTTAAAAATCAAATCAGGTGTAGATTAGAGTTCTTAGCAAAAGTAGCATGATCAATTTGTTTAAATCCTTAATAGATATCTCATTAATGTATGAAATGTGATAGAAATCAATAAATATTTATATAAACAAATATCGTTTGTTTGACAATAACGAGAATAACAACAAAATATGTATTTATTATATATTTCAATATTACTGTTGTTTACAATTGACTCAATTGTTGAACCCAATGAGAGCCGGATCTGTGCCTGTATTTCACAAGTGGTCTCAAAACTGATCTCAAACTTAAGATTAGAGTTGAGAACATATTCTTCAATAATAGATATTAAAAATGTTTTCAATCAAATCAAATGATTTATATATTCTTTATATCTTCAAAACATAGGCTGTTTTCGAGGACTGGAATCTTTCAAACTTTTATCAATTTTTACCTAACATACCTCCGGCTTCAGAAGTGGATGATATGACTGTAAGTGTCGTTACTATTAATAAATCACTTATTAATTACATTAAAACAAAATCCATTAAAACATTTTTCGATAAGACTTTTGTAATTAATTTCAATTAAAATTATTTTTTTTTGTATTTCTTTCACAGAAAGAAATATCTCTATTGAAAGCACAGGAATATATTGAGAGATTCGCGGTCGCAATCGAACAGATACTACTGGACCAGGACTTGTATGTCGGCTACGAATGGCTCGAAACGGATGAGCTCAAGAATATAGCTGATGACAACTACAGTATTTTATGTGAGATTCGGTATGCGATGGCAGTGGTGTTCGGCTCCACCAATGAGGATAGGGTGACAACTGTGGACAGGAGTGTCATGTCTCGCAAGTATAGGCATATACAACAGCGCTCACAACGTATTCTCAGAGACTATCTTATACTCAATCATTACGTAAAGATCACTCAATTCGTCAAAGATTTGTTTAAAAAACAAAGAGAAAAACTTTGAAAATATTCTATAAATTCATTTACACTTTTTTACTACAATATGATCTCAGAAATCAGTTCATGTTATTTATGCCTAAAACCACCCCTTCACCCTTACAATACATGCTTAACTATATTTGGCTGTGAATAATGACATAAAATTATTTTTTGTTTTTATATTCATCTCAATTATGTCCTCAATATTCTCAGTCTCTTTGCTATTGATTGTTATTGTAATCAATATTTTCAATCAATTCTTGTATTTATGTTTTATTTTAATTTTTTATTTAATATTTCAAATCATTATTAATTTATTTAACATTTAATTTAATTTATTAATCATTCACTAATTTATTGTTCAATCGATTTATATTTGATAACAAAAATCATTTTTATATTTATTATAATTTCATTTAAAAACAATCCATTTATTTATTAATATTTATTTCAATGATTTGTTAAACAATAAAACAAATAATTTATGAAAATTTCAGTCAAATAAACATAATTTAAATCTAAAGAAAAAACTTTAATTTTCTTTAAAAAAATATTTAAAAATAAAATTTTAAAACAATTTTTCAATCACTTGAAAATTAAATTAAAAAAAGCTTCAAAAATATTGTGATTTGAAGGGCCAGGGATGGCCAAGAAGCTCATTAGGTTCGGCAGTAGCTGTGAGACTAACAAAGACAGTGACAGTCAATAAAATATTCAATAATCAAATGATTGACAAAATTTAAGACAATTTTAATGTTATCTCAAATTGAATGCAAAAAATTGAAAACAAAATAATTGTAAAAATGAATGAAAAGTAAAGAAAAAATCAATAATAAATCAAATGATTATTAATAGATATGATTGTTATTAACTGTTCTTCACTTCTCTGCCGGAACTGCTAGTCGAGTGCTGTTGGCCTTTGGCGTCGACAGTCTTATCAGAATTGCTTTGTTTCAGATGCGATGCCGCCATAAATGGCACCGAATCGGAGTTGTAGTCATTGGTCGGCCTCTCGATAAACATCTGAGGAATGTCTGAACCGAAGTATATCTTCGCGTTGTTGGCGATGGACTCGTACTTCTTCAGCAGTATGTACTCTCGTGTGAGGAGCAGGCGATTGCCTTCGGCCAACTTGTCCTTCGTGTAGTACTCGGCGTCTGCTCTCATCTTCTCTCTGTTGAAGAACATCTCGTCCTCAATGGTCGACATCTTCTTGAGGGACTCCTTCTCCATGATCTTCTGGTCGAATGTGATCTTTGCCACCTGTTGGTTCTTCTCGGCCTCTATGATCGCCTTCTTGCGTTCGGTCTCCGCGTCCTTCTCCACAACCTTCTGGCGCTGCACTGATATCATTAGTTTTGTCTTCTCTCCTATTGGTTGACAAACAGCAAAAAAGTCAATCAAAACTCCTTTCAATCAAAAAGCGATTCATTTGATCCATACCTTCCATGAGCTCATAATTACGGCGAATAGTTTCGGGAATCTTAGGCTTCGTAACCCTAACCGACTGGACGTTAAGTCCCGGTGCGAACTCATTGAGGTCTCTCTGAAGGGCAGTCTTGAGGTTCTCATCGATTTGGTCAAACAAATCGATGTAAACCTCTTGTAGTGAATGAATTGAGCAAAACTGGTTGAGTTCGTGATGCACTTTGTTGAATATGAGCGCCTTGTCGTAGTCTGCCGTATAGTTCCTCACTATGTCATACCTGTGCCCATAAGAACATCATAAATCAATCAAAGGAAAGGGTTGAGGAATGGTATGTGAATGTTGTCATACACTTGGGATGACTGCAAAATGTTGACCACTTCTATGCGATCGAAGTATATCATAACACCACCTGATGTACCGCAGGGGACGTTCTTCACCTCATCGGTCTGTAGTGTCACCTGAATTGATCGGAATGTGGTCAGGAAGGGCACCATCATATGGAAGCCCGGGTATGATATGCTGTCCAATAGGGCGCCGCCCCTGTAATACACGCCCACATAACCTATTGATACAATTTGTTGCCATTTATTAAAAGGGGTTTAAATATAATAAAAAAACATAAAATATTTGGGAAAAATGATTTAAATAAGGGGTATAAATATAAGGGGCAGTAAATGCAAACCCTCTTCAATCTTATGTATGGATGAATTGAAAGACACAACCAGTAGTCCAAAGGCAATACCGGCGCCGATCAGGACATTGGACTCGACTGGCATTACATATGATTATTGAGACTTAGATTTGAATTAAATTAATGACAAAAACGACGACAAAAATAATGAAAATTAATTACAATTATATTTATTAAATAAAATGGGATTTAAATGAGATTTTAAATGAGATCTCAATTAAAAGCAATGAAAAAAAACTTTGAAAATTGTTTACTTATTTTGTTAGCAATGCTTTACTGACTGTGACGTCAGGTTTGCATACAATCAAAACTATTTACCAAAAAGTATAATTAATCTTAGTTTTAATCATTAAAAGGAGTAATATTTTTAAGCAAATATAATTTACCCTTGATGATTTTCATGAAGAGCTCCCATTTAAATGTTACCAATGTGATTTATTTAAATTATATTTTGTTAAGTTAACTCAGTTTTATGTTATGCAAAACCAGACATTTTACTGGTTTTTAGTTTTGGTTTTGGTTTTATTCAATACGTTTACTGTAAGCGAAATCAACTCAAAAAGTTCTAATTTTCAGTTAATGTTTAATAATGTGAAACAGGTTTGCAATAAAGCGTTATTTTTATATAAAATATATATTAGTTAAGCCTTTGTTGCAAAACACTTCAAAATCGCTGGTCATTTGGGAGCGAAATATCAAAACTTTTTTTTATAGAATATTCTGTAAAATGTTTGACAAATAGAGACATATTTGTAATAATAATTGTAATTAAATTTATTACTACAACATATGAATGAATGAATTTCATACTAAATGCTAATCAATGAATATTTAACTAAAAGTCTATTAAAAACATTTTATAAACAAACACTCCATCAGAAAAGTAGATGTAATTCTCATATATTCAATACATACTACATTTCTGTAATTATAATTGAATATCAAATTAATTAACTATTGATTTGAATAATAAATGTTTACTTTTATTAGATTTTTCAATAAAAAGTCAATAAATTATAAAATATTAAATAATACAAAAATTTTTAATTTATTATTGAAATACAATTCTTGAGATTCTTTGACGAAAATTTACAAAAATTTATTAACAAAAAACAATTTCATCCAATGATAGCAATACTTGAATATCTTTTTCATGATTTTAAGAACACCTGTATATCCAAAAGACTTCATTAGACAATGACCCAGGGAGGTTTTGTGGTATTACTAACCTTTGGTATAATCGGAAATAGAGGACAACTATTGACTATGAAATAAAATATTTATTAAAATTTAGAAATAATAAAAAATGATATTTAATTCATATATAAATACCGCAAACAATAAAGTAATCCGGATTTTCACGCATTACAGGCAGACAGTAATTGTCAGTTAAGCACTCGATCTGATCCTTACACCCTTTGGCACAAATGTTCAAATACAGATACTGTACTAACGGCGCACCTCTGGCACCGTTAGCTCTTTTTATGTGATTACATGATGAGAGACATGACTGACATTGTTGGTCACATCGAACAGGCCTGCGGTCATTGATTGACGGCCTCTGTATCAGTGCATCCAATAGTTCTTCATTAGAGGAATATTCAGAGACATAGTTATGAGGTCTCGATGTTTGCAAACCACTATAATACTGATCCCTTTCTTCATCCAATTCCTCATTATCTATAGGCTCTGACGGCCTGGGATGTGATAGTACAGGGGATCGTCTTTGATAACAAAGTACACAATCGAAAGATATCTTAATTTGTATTAAAATTATTATTAAATCTATTAATAAAAATATTTTTAAAAATAATTCTTAAAAAATTGTTTTGAAAAATACTTAATATTTGATTTGAATGCAAAGAAAATGACATTTTTTTTGTTTATAATATATAATGAGATTATAATCAATAACTAATAATAATTTAAATGGAGTTTAATTTCCTGTTACAACAAATTCATATTTAATTTAACAATATTTGAATAAAATATATAATTTTATAATTTTAAAGCGTTTTCGAATAAAAATATTATTTATTGAATATAAAACAATTGTTTTTTCAATTATATTATATTCTAATTAATCTCAAAGAATATAATTTCAAAATCATTATAATACTGAAGACACACTTCAACAACCATTGCCTAAAATTACAATAAAATGAATATTAAAATAGATTTCAAATCAATGAATAATATCGAAAAATACATAGCATTTAGAGACGACTTCTGCCAATCATTTTCAAAATTGTTGTACATATTTATGGATTGATTATTCAAACAATGAATATAATTATTATTCGCAATCATATCGTAAGACATATTCATTGAATTCAAGAATTTTAATTCTCTTTATTCTAACGACAAATCACTTCTTCTCATTAATTGTATTCAAATTCACTTCAATAATAATTTAGTTGTTATTAAAATAAACTCATTTTATTGCTCCCAGTATTCAAGATAGCATTCAATGATTTTTCAAGAAATTCAATGAACAATTTTTTGAAATTTGCTTGAGTCAAAATTTCCCACAAACATAATGAATTTTTTTTATGAATTTATCAAAAAAATTTTATAATTAATTTTTTTTAAAAACCAAAAAACATTATAAAATTTTGAAAATAATGTTTAT
Source organism: Quadroppia sp. Gr-Ori-00064 (assembly GCA_034700825.1). Taxonomy (NCBI): domain Eukaryota; kingdom Metazoa; phylum Arthropoda; class Arachnida; order Sarcoptiformes; family Quadroppiidae; genus Quadroppia; species Quadroppia sp. Gr-Ori-00064. Next base: position 2,500 of record JAQIXR010001698.1, on the reverse strand, counting down.
CAACGAATTCTATGACGTGTTTAATAAAATATGCAAAGAATTTAGTTTTAAATAAAATAATGAAAATTTTGCAATTATTATAAAAAAGTCTGCCTGAACCTCACCTTGAGCCTTGGTAAATCATTGAATTTCTAGAAAATCAAGATGAAACCACTAGTACTGGAACGCCACTCATATTTAAAATAAAAGGAAAAGTATTTTATTAATATTTATGACGAAAGTGTTGGACAAAAAACCACTAAAAATAATATTTTCATAAATAAACAATTATTTTATATAAAAATAATAGTTGTGTAAAACATAACATTAATTACAAATGTATTTCAAATCACATCATATCTCAAAAAATTCCGAAATATAAATATTGTTCATATTTTTAATTACAAAATCGCAGAATTATTTATACATTGAACAGAATTTTCAAAATATTAAATTTTTGTTAAATAAAACATTAATGAAATGAATATTAAATTAAATCTTTATTTCTTTTAAACTTTTTGAAGTAATTCAAAAGTAAAAACATTTCCAAACCATTGGCCACAATAGCGAACAACTGTATACTTATTGGACAGAAATCATTGTTAACAATAATGTCATACATCGAACAAAACACACGAATCGGATATTGAATGACTTTGAGATCAATTATATATGACTTCCACCATAAGAACCGTTCAAATTGTGGTCCCATTGATGACAAGAATACATATGAATACATAACCGTTTGTACCGTCGAATCGATTAGAGGCCAGACATATAATAAATAAGAATTGATACACACTTTACAGCCTAACCAACCAAACAAAGGCGCTGTCCATAGGTTTTCATAGAGAATAACAGAATTTTTAACATAATTAACAAAATTAATATCAAATCAATTATTACCCCAAAAATGTTGATATATGTGAAGGAAAGTGATTTGTGACCATTTTTTTCGCATTATTAAAAATATTGTATCGAAAAGTTCGATATATTTTGTGTAAACAAATAGTATTTTATGTTCAATAAAATACATATAATTGTCTTCATTAACGCGAATACAATTGAATGAAAGCCAAACAATGTATGCATTGATTAATGTAATGAATAGATTGAAAGCGAATAATGTCTTATGCAATACAAACGGTGAACGTCTTCTTTGCATTAGTTTCGGTCCAATGTATTTGACAAACAAAAGCCAAACGAATATAATTATGATATTCTTAACCGGATTTCCGTTAAATAAATAATACTCGTCTGTCGGAGAATTGGTATTTAATAGCCATTCATAATAATCGCAGAAATATTTTGTAAACATTTTTAAGAGAAATAAAATATTTATTTAATTTCATTTTATAAGGAAATAATAAATCCTTTTATAAATAACACCAAAAGAGCTCTTCATTAGAAGTGCAATAATTAGTATAATTTATCTGAAAAACTTGAGGAAAAACCTGAAAAATATCACTATATTTTAAGATCTGTCTCATTTTATTATAAACTTGGTCATTGTAAGTAATGTTCTTCTAGAGATTAAATGACTTATTGTTTGAGTAAAAAAATATGAGACAGTCATAGAATCTCATATATATTCTCACATATATTCTATGATATTTTAGAAAAAGGGGCGAAAAATTGTAATGAAAAAATATATTTAAAAATGAGTTCAAGTTTTTTGGTTTCGTTTAAAGTTTATTAAAATCATTGAATTATTGAATATTAGAGTATTTTCATTAAAAACTGGTTTTCAAAAAACATTTAAAACTCATAATCAATGGACTAAAAAGACTGAAAGTGTTTTAAATGATATCAAATTCAATTTGATTTGAACTTAACTTTTAATTCATATATTTTAACATAATTTTCATAATTATATAGATTAACAAAAACCAAATCAATTCATATTTAGGTCATTAATAACACCTCTTTTCTTGCAATGCAATCGTATATAAAATTTCAAAAATTTTAATTATTTTTTTGATATAATTTATAAATATATAAAATTTAGTGAATTTGTTGAGAACTGTATTGAATGGGTTTGGGATCTAATAATCAAAAGGAGAGACATAAAGACAGTGTTTGTCTGAATCATTGATTCAAATACCATTGAATAGGAAGTAAACCTTTGAAACTAATTCACTTTAATTGAGATATTAAACATCGATTCGTTTAACACTTGGTCTGAAATCAAGAAATCATTTCATAGGAAGTGTTTCAACATTTCATTCTAGACTTGAAGTGCATTTCGTCTCAAAAATGTTTAGATTCATATTATTTGCTATACTTTTATCTGTTGTTTGTGCAGAAAATCCAAACGATTCCAGCAGTCAATCGTCCAAACAGTTCCGTTATGTCGAAGAAGAGCCTATCGATCGACAAGTGGTGGTCAATCAACAGCGAGATCCCATCCATCCCAAAGAGTCTAACCATTGGGTGCAGAGCCAACCAGAAGAGATTAACTCTTACCACAATAATAATGGGTATGACATCGATGTGAAACCCGATGAGGAATACCCGAGAC
>JAQIXR010001697.1:0-10810 GCA_034700825.1 Quadroppia sp. Gr-Ori-00064 | reverse complement strand
TTGATAAACTGTTATTTGTATTATACAGAGAATTGTCAACATTTGTATATTTTACTTCAGTTTGAGTTTCTTTTTTTTGTTATATATCTTTGTTTTCGTGATATGAATACAGAATATTCGTTACTCTTTGTGCCCATAATTTTCTGGTCAACGAATTGTTTATTGTTTTTCAGATAATTTTTACTGTTTTTTATTTCGAGTATTTTTTAATTTGAAACCTTTTTTTAGTTTTGATTTCTATAAGAAAAAAAGAAACCCTTTTAAACATTGGTCTCAATGATAAAAATCGCAATCAATTGCAGGCAATGAATAAACTTATAATTAAATAAAGAGTTAATAAATAAAAGTTTTACCCAATTATATGTGTTATATATTGCTATTCAACGTTCGTATAGATCATTGCCGTTGTTATTGTGCTCTGTATTTGGTTTTGTATTCAATTGAGACCAAGAGATGAGATTCAATGAGAGATTCCTTTTCTCTATTGAGAACATTGACTGGACTTTGATTATGAAGACTTGCCTTCAATGAGATTTCATAACACAGGCATTGAATATATATTTTCAATACTTATCTTCTCTTCATTCCAGACCCAAGTCTTATGTGATCTCTCTTTTTCGGCACTAATTTTCTTGTTTATAAAAATTCTTTTCAGCCATTCATTGAGTATTTTGAGAAATAGCTGAAGAAATTCACCGAACATTATATGAGAAAAAGTTGGTTTGACTTTGATATACCAGATCTGCGCTAACCTTTAGAACAGGTCTTTAGTGAAATAGCTTTAGATATTTATCGTTTATCAATAGATTGTTTGTCTGTTTCGAAGATAATTACTATTTCAAAGAGATTTCAAACAACAAAACAATACAAAAAAACCTTTTATAATAAGTGAACACAAATCTGAAGGAAAAAAAATGATTAATTACTGACTAAAAGGATCTGATATTTCAGTTATGAAACAATTTTTTTGAAATACACTGTATATATATATCTGTAAAAAGGAGTGAATTATTAGAAATCATTACAAATGATATCTCAAATCACAGCAAAAATCACAAAATTATAGTGAATTAGAGATTATTGTTAACCGAATATAAGTGAGAATCGAGTTTCACATCCAATGGCTTATACTGTAAAACAAAGAGTAAAACCTGAAGAATGGGAACCAAAAGAGTCAGAAAACAAATGATTATTACATTAAAAGTATTATCACGTCTTCAGAGGCAATCAATTGCCAAACGAATGGAGTATTTCTTTTTTTGTGGCTATATTTTGCTCTCATATTAGGCCTATTGCTCTTTGTTCTCACTTTCTGTCATTCATCCAAAATAATGATTAATTAACGCAAACCCTATACCCTATAGCCAGGTCTCTACAGCCCTATTGAATGCCTACTCCTGTCTGTCTCTCGGTATCAAACATTGAGATATACCACAAACCCATCAAATATTAATTTTCTCAAAACAATACAATAGACAAAAAAAAGTAATCAATTTTTTTTCAAGTGTTGCTTTGATTTGTTTTTCTCAATACAAAGTGAAATCAAATTCAATAATAATAACAATAATGAAATAAAAGCCATAAAATATTGTCTTTTTTATGAGACAAAATACAAACAAATGAAATCACTGTTTTGTCATCACATCTCAGATCTGGACTAAAGTCAATGCGACTATAGATTTGAAAAATGTATTCTTCGTATGTCTAACAGTCTGTCTGTGAGACCCAAACACACCATTCACTCAACAGATTCATATCATTGAACACATGATAGCTGTGGGGAAAGACTACTTTCCAAAGCCATGTAGTCTGGACGATGAGCTCCGGCAGATGAGGAGAGAGTGAACATTTGCAGCTGGACTTGATTTTAAAAGGCATATACCATTGGATGCCATAATATATCATATTTACCGCTCACACACTTCTCTCTCATCTTTCATGAACTCATAAATTCCTCTCAAAACTCATCTCTCATTCAAAACAGAGCTCAAAACGTATAAGAGTTGTTTTGGTGCACACATAGCACAGGCATATCGGCCTTAATTATAATAATAAGTTATAATAGAAACCAATTTAGGAGTGACTCCTATTTTTTTGGAGACTCTCCTCATAAGTGACGCTCAAAACAGATGCGGAAAATAAGTGAACAGAAAAACAATATATAATTTAAGTGATATTTTCACAATGAATGCCAAATATTTTGTTGTGGTTTTTTTTGTTTTGTTTTTGCAGAAATCATGTCTTCAGAGCAGAGACACAGAAGTGTTTTGTGAAATAAGATATTTTTTATCCCATTATTTGAATTGCAATTTATATCCAGAATTTTTTTGTTGACTATTTTGTTCCCAATCCTTAAGAACAAAGAATTCAAAAACGATATAAACTTTTAGTTAATATGATTTTATACAATGTCTATGAAATAATAGTATAGAGAATACAGTTATAATGGATTGAACTTAATATATGAGAAGAGAAAAATAGTTCAATTTTGTGATCATTTGTCTCACAGATCACAGAAATAAGACTTCATTTTACTGTAAGAATAGTTTTTTTGGTGTAGTGTTTGGAAAGTGAATATTTGCAGCGATGGGAACGTTAGGAATGCATATGATTTTAGAGGGATAGGAGTCACGAATATTTAGGTCAACTCAACCATTAATCCAATATTTTCTTCTAATATTACCAATCAATTGGTATAATCTCACAAATGTTTTAGTCATCATTTTTTCTGTCAATTTTTCATATATTTTTTTATACCATATTATGAGAAATATTTGAATATTTGTGTATTATATCTAAAGTTATTATTTCTTGAGATATGTTTTTTAGATGAAAATATCTGACATTCTTTGCCTTCAATTTATTAGTCATTAGTTATTGAAAGAAAGAGTAATTTATTTTTGAAATTTATGGTTAAAATAGTTTTCTTGGATTTAATCCGAAATTTATATTTAAAATATTGAAATGAAATATAAATTGCATTTTTAATCACATTGCGATTCAATGAATTGAAGGAATCCCTGTGCCGTCCCTTTGAGGTCCTCCCAAATGAGTACTTTATATTTTGATGAAGAAGACTATGGAGGAGGACATAGACATAGACATTGATATAGGCATTGATATGTATTTTAAGTCAAACCCATCACATCTACTCCACCGTAGACTAAGACAGACGTGAACTTTGATCGTATCGATCGATCATTACTTTCTTCACAACAAAAAACATAACAAAAATGTTTTACTTGAGTTCACATGAAATTTAAATCTCTTTTTTCTCTCCTTTTTTTACTCAATTTTTGCTAAAAAAATACATAAAAACAAAAATTGAAAATAATATTGAAGTGAATGCAGAATATGAAGAGATTTCGTAATGAATATAATAATGATTTCGCAATTGATTTCATTTATGTTAAAAACCTTTGCATTAAATTAATCACAAAATGTATTAAAATTTTCCGATTGAATGCAATTTTCATTTAATTCAACTTTTTTTTGCCAAATCTATTCCATTGAACTCTTGTTTCGGTTGTGTTTTACAAACCATTGATCCAATGAGTGATAAAAGTATGCATTCCTTACCTGTGAATCAAAAAATAAAAGTTAAATAATTTTTAATAAAAAAATTAATTTCATTAAAAGGTTTCGAAATATGGTTTCAAAAGTTGTTTCATATTTTGATATAAAAATTTTTATTGAATAATAAAGTTTTATCATTAATATTAAGTGATTTTTTATGACATTTTGTTCATTGAATGCGTTATTAAAATATTAAATATTGTTTTAAATCTATTATTGTTTTTAATATTGAGTTAAACTTTAAATAAAATATTAAATTATTTTTTTTGAAAATAACATTAAGTTTAATATGTTTTTTCAGACACAAATATATTTAAAATTAATGATAGCTTGAGATCTGATATGAAATACAGTGATGTCTGAGCTCTTCATTTGGTGTGTTGTTCACACTTTAGGCCAATGTATAGCAAAGTGTTTATAAATGAATTCAAAATGTTTGATAACTTCTTATTATTAATATTTTTTTAGATTTATTTTTAAGGCATTCATAAAAAAGTTGTGCAAAAAGTGATGAAAAGAATTGATTTGAAATACAAGAGAAAAACGATAGAAAATATGTGAAGAAGTGTGACATAAGTGTAGTGGAGATCACAAATTGATATCACATCCACAATATAATAAACACCTCAGCCCTGGCATAAACTATATGTGCTTCGAAACATGTTTTTATGGTTTTGACACTTTTCTGGCTCTTTATTATTAAACACAACGAAAAATATAATGACTTTTGTCATCACTTCGACCACTGGTTGTAAAGTAAAAATGAATGAAAAAAAAATATATTTTTGTGGTCTTTATGTCTTCAGATATGATGTCTGTCTGTAATGAACTCTAAAAAATTCAATTCAAGTGACGCCCAAAAAACAGTTGACTCCAGACCCTGAACACCCCATACTCTCTCTCTCCTCGAGAGTCAAAGTCTTGTTGTGTTTTTAAAGATCCAGAATATTTTTTGTCGATTTCGTGATTCAATCGATGCGTGTCTTAAATGGGATTTTGATTTAAAAATCTTATATAAAATATATTTTCTTCTCCTTTTTATTCTCCTATTATTGTATGCATTCATAACAACGCCTTTTGAACAAAAATTAATGAAAAATCGAAACTTAAATATAATTTATATAATATTTTTCTCTTTTTATTTTATGATTTAATGGACAGAACATAAGAAATATTCTATACTTTTATAAGGAATTAAAAGAGATTTACTTCACATAATGTCATTAAAACCATTTTTACATTTGTTTCTTTAATATTGAAAATGCATTTTTGTCTTCAATTTTGATTGAAATATATTTGTGAAGTCATTAGACATAAAGAAATGTAATCCTAAATATCGACACGAAATCATGTTTTGAGTCCTTATCGCAATTGCAGTCTATATAAGCAAATGTCAAATATCATGAATTTTGTTACAATTAAATGTATATGAAGTGGATTTCAGTTCACTTTTGCTAAAAACACTTCAATTAATAATCGTCTCATTATTTTTCAGACAATTATTTCACATTTTGTAATCATTTTTTGAAAATAAAATATAGATTAAAAATTATGTTAATTTTTGACATTCATTTCATTAGTATTTTCGTTGGGTGTTTAGTATTTAGAATCGGACAACAACCAGCCTCACCCCTACCCCAGACAGGTGATCACTCCCTGTGCTCAGAACTGGAAGTCAATGTCATAAATAATTGAATATATTTATGATTTTTAATTTTTGTTTCACTTTAGTTATTAGTCTATAATTTTGATGAACAGAAAAAACATGAAATCATATAAAAATGTAATATTTTTTGCCAAAAAATATTGCAAATTCTGTTGTAATTCTCGTTTGAATTCATTTAATATAATATTAATGTTTTTATATTTTTACGCTTCAATTGAGTAAATCCTATGAACGGACAGACAGTTCAGAAGTGATAGTGAATTCAAACAAACGAATTTAAATACATAAATACCGGTGCCGTTAAACCCAAAAATAAAGAAAAATAGTTTTGATTATTTAATTATTAATGAAATTCAGTCGAAATTTAGTTGAATGACATTTTGTAGAGCAAATGAAAAAACATTTTCATTACATGTTATCATTGAATGCCATTTGAATTAGAGCTTAGAATTGATTATGAAATTCAATACTAATATAAAATTTTTATATAATTTATACAAAATATTTAATGAGAATCACATTTAATACGAAAGCAATGAAAATACTGCACTTCGTTATAAAATATAATAATTTATATAATAATTAATATTCTGTAAATTAAATGTCGAATAATTTTGATTTAAATTATAGTGATTTGTATATAAAACAAAAAAAATTAATTTTATTTTTTTTTATTAAAATTTTTTGCCTAAAGAACAACGAAAAGAGAGATGCGTTTAGTGGGAGAAATGTGAGAAATGGGAACTATTTGTTAATGTTATGTAAAAATTGAAATTTAAATTAGATTTTAGGAATTCATTTAAATATTCAAAATAACAATTTATATGAATTTTAAGCGATTTTTCTCCAAAACAATGATATATTTGAATCAAATCAATAAATTTGATGCAAAATAGCTGTGAATATATTCTTATATTTTATATGAAAAGAATAAATCATTGAATGAATGAAAGATTTAATAATTTTTTGAATTTAAAATATAAGTTATAATCCATTGTCTAATGAAATCTCAGTTTAATATAATTTTATTTTCAAATTCACTGCTCTTTCGGTACAGATAAATAAGAATAAAAGGTATGGCATAAGTCACTTGTGCTCATACATACATACACTGTATATACTGTATTGAGGACTAAATTCTGTATTTATTAGAATTGCTTTTCATATATATTTGACTTGAATTTACATTTCATATGAATTATACATGAAATATAAAAGAGAACAGTTGTGAGGACAGTAGTGTTGGGCTATTGTGTCAAATCAATGAGACTCAAACCAATGTGACTCAAACACAATGGCATTCATTGTAAAAATACTAATTATATATAAATTTGAAGAAAAAAAATACAAATTTATTATATTTTTATTTCTTATTAAATAACATATAAAATACAAATCATATGAAATTCTGTCGTAAATCACATAAAACTCTTGTCATTATTTGGTCTCAATGTATAGACATTATGTGTTATGAAAATGTTATTTGTTTTGTAATCCAAAAATTATTGCTTAATATATTAAATAATTTATTTAAAAGTCTATAGATTTTTGAAAGTGAAGGTAATAATTAAATATGAATGAAATGTTTGGACATAAAAATCGATTTATGAAAGGTTTTGCTCTAAGAATAGAGTAATGGATATTATAGTATGTTTTGGAGGCTTTTATAGATGAAAGCACATTAGAATTGAGGTTAAAGTTATATAATTTGTGATATGAAAAAAAGTTCATTAATATTGATATAATATAATGATTGACAAATGGATCAAAACTTTCCAATACATCACAAATGATTGACTTATTAAATACTAAACGAAAATAATTTTTGTTATAAAAAAAATATTAAATAAAATTTATTTCAGAAATATTTGATTCATTAATGACTCGTTTTATTCATAACAATAAAATGATAATTGAATTAAATGTAAAAAATTATATTTAATTTCATTTTATTCTGATTTAATTATTTATGAATTAAATGCAAAAAAAATAAAAATAAAAAAAACGAGTGAAATGTGTGCTCAATATTATTATTATATTATTATTAGTTTTTTTTGTTTCTTTAATGTCTTTAATGTTTGTTTTAAACATAAAAGTCTTGTTATGTGAAACGCAAATTGAATTATGATTTTGTGGAAATCCCATCAAAAACAGAGACAAAATTCAAAATACATTTGCAATTCACATGAAAATTGTTTTGTTCACCACTTTATAAATAGGTTTTAAACTATATTTTCTTTACTGAATTTTAATCATTTTTCTCAAATGATAGGAACAGAGAAGACATCAATATTTTGAGAGAATATTTTTTACTATAAAATATAATTTACGTTTGATTTCCATAAAGTTATACTTAATATACAATTTTTAGTGAATTTTCTCCTTTCAAACCCTATCTCATGTCTGATGGCATTCGTGTCCATAAATTGCATTCAATTTTGCGCAAAATATTAGTTCTTTATTTATATGATATTTTTTCGACGATATAAATAGAGGACAAAAATGTTTTCACTCATTACACAAAATTGAATTTCATTTCCATATTTTCAATGACTTATTATTTCCTAAACTTTTCTCATTTAATATAACATTATATTTCATATTTTCATACATTTGAAACAAATTATATATATTTTTTATAATTGAAAACCTCTTTATATTTTTAGATTTGTTTTTCAATATAGAGTTAAATGTTTTTAAGAATAAATATGAAGACAAACACATTGTAAAAAATGTCAGTCATTTTTAGTCTGAATTAATAGCCATTTATTCTTATTTATTCTTGTCTTCACTTTTTTATTTTGTCTCAAGTTTTTGCCAAAAAATTCAAAAAACTTAATGAAGTCTAACATTAAAAACATACAAACATTTGTGAAAACAAACGAAAGCGAAATATAATAATAGTTTTGTTTGAAAAGCGCTAATAATTTCTGTCGGAAATATATTTTTCAATTTCAATGCTTTGCTTTGATATTAAAATAATTAATTTATAGAATATTCTTTTAATAACCTTTTGTTCCTTCCTTTTATAATAACTCTTTTTCATAATAAATAAATATTTTATTGAAATAAATGTTTTTATTTCACCAGATTTTAAGCACTGCTTTTATAACATATCTTTACATATGTTTTTTGACAACAAATAACTTATATTCAAAATCAATATTTAACACAAGTTTTGAATTCATGACTGAAAACAACAATTAGTTATTTGGAGAAAACATTTGTTATTTTTGAACACATTTCTTGTCTATAATTTTGATGTTTGGCATCACATGTAAACACAATATGTAGTAAACAAATAAATCAATAATTATTTAATAAAACTTTATGTTCGTTAATGTGTTTATAAGAGTCACAACTTATGGCCAATAAATCTTCACTTCTCTGGTCTTATAAACCATTGAACAAATAGTTAAATCTCTCATATATTTCCTATGCTTTCGTTTGGCATCGAATAAATAATAATTTATTTTATCGATTCCTATCATAACTGATCACAAGTCCAGTCATCACAAGAAGTTTTTTCAGTCGTTTTTCTCCAATATTATAATTACAATCCATTTATTTGTTCATTATTTTTATCTCTCATATCATCAAAGACTTAAACATTAAATTTATTGAACTTTTTTTCTCTCATTCTCTTCAATATTGACCACAAAACTGCAATTTATGGCAATAACTGTCAAACTTTTAATATGGGTTTTGGCGGAAAATTCCTTTAGATTTACTGTAATTTTGTGCTCATATTTATAGTCAATTAATGTCCATTCAATATATTCCATGTCATTCTGTGGTTAACTTACAGTAAGTTATATACACTGTAAACCCTTTACATGAAATTCAAACAATTTTCTCATTAAATATTTGATAAAACATTTTGTTTGTATTGTGTTTTGAAGCGATAATTGGTTTTCAATAAATATGTAAATTATTTAAAGTATTAAATAAAGAGATATTGTTTTGGGTTTTATTTTGCGGTCATTTTCTACTCATTTCAACCAAAACTCTTTAATAAATTAAAATTGTTTTTAAAAAATCTAATCTCTGTTTAAATTACTGTTTAAATAATGAAAATATATATTGTTTTATGAAATAAAATATATTTTTCTAATTTAATATTGAATTTTTGATACACAGAATATGTGTTCAAATCGTCAAACAATTGGTTTAACAAATAAGAGCTGAGAATATTGTCGAGTATTTGCTATATATTTATATATTTTATTAACTCAACGAATAAAATGTTATTTGATTTGAAGAATTGAATCCAAAGCCAAAAGCAATCAATGAATGAGTTTTTAGTGGCGTTTCCTTTGGAGTCATTGGAAAAATACAGACCACTTGAGAAATATTGGACGAAAAATATCACAAACTTTTTTTGCCATCCATTAGAGAAGAGTCAAAAAATCTTTGGCCAAAGCCTTAACGCTTTCTTAATAGATTTTGCACTCATTTTGAACACAAAAACTCTTATATTTTGTCTCTCTTTGTGAATGAAAAATAAAAATGCATTCAATCTATAACTCATAGAACTCTAAACACAATCCAATGAACAGCTTTTGTGTCATAAAAATATCATTTTTAAGTTCAGGAGAAAAAGGGATTTCAAAAAAAAAACTTATTTTACTTTTTTGTGTTTGTGTTCAATAAATACAAAATTATTTTTATTTGATTGAAAATAATAATAAGAATAAAATGTGAGAAAAAAAATGCTTTACTTCTGAAAGAAAATACATTTCATATATATCTATGGAATACAAGAAAAACACTTTCAGTGATTTAATTAAATATATTTTCAAACTTTACTCAAGAAAATTGGGTTTTATTATTATTACAACTTTTTTTGCTCAAATATTTGATTATTTTCTCCAAACAAAACAATTATATATAAAATACTTTGTAATACAATAATTGATGTCATGATTGTTATGTGATATTTGTTTTTGTGATTTCTTTCAAATAGTTCTTTCAATTATTATATATGTGTTTCATATACTAAATGACAATCTATGAGTTCATTGACAAAGATCACAAAATCATGCATTTGTTGAAAATAGAGACAAAGAATTAGTTTATTATAAACTAAAACCCAATTGTAATGAAGAATCAAATGATAGGACTATAAAAGGAAGTATTGAATGAAAGATATAAAGAGTATTATTTTATATGCATAAAAATGAATGAAAAGAAGAGGAAAGTAAGCAAAAAGGATAGAAGAGATACAGTAATTGAAATGAATGGAGAAAATGGAAAACAATTGCATTTAGTTATGAAAACATAAACTATTGATAACTGTATTATTTGATAGCAAATGTCATTTATTTTAATTAAATTCCATATTTTTTGGGGTCTTTCCCTTCGATTGAAAATAAGAAGAATTGTTTTTTGTTTTATTTTTTTGCCCCTTTTTATATAAAATGATTGAATTGAATGACAATCGATAAGAATATTCACATTTACTGTCAAAGCAAATATGAATGCAATGAATGTCTATATATATTGTGAAGACATTATATAAAAACAAAAATATATCTAAAAATCTCTTAATGAATGTCATAATGAAAT
>JAQIXR010001696.1:0-10814 GCA_034700825.1 Quadroppia sp. Gr-Ori-00064 | reverse complement strand
GGGAGAGAGAGAGAGAGAGAGAGAGAGAGAGAGAGAGAGAGACGAATAGTATTAGTGTTATTTAGGTTTAGGTTTTGTTATAATATCAACACAACGTATAGTTTGCACCAAAGGATAGGCTCTACATAGACTGTAATCATTGTTTATTGAATTAAGTTTTGAAGCATTCGATGAATTCGTTGAGACTATCATTCATTACAGTCGACCGAACCTCAACTCAAAGAGTATTTCCCAAAAAAACTATTGGCTTTTTGTTGTTAAAGCTTTTCATTTATCAAATAAATGAAGTTTATATTAGTTTATGAAAAAGTGATGAACTGATGATCAGTGAAATTCAACTCAAATAATATTAAAGTCAATTAAAAATCAATGAAAAACTTTATATCTATTTGTTTATCAGTTTATTTAAAGTCGATATTGAAGTGAAAGACAACACTTTTGCAGTATTTGTGCCATTTGTGCCAAACATATTGTTTGGTGCAATCAATTTGGTTGGGCTCACAATCATATCAATAGTAGAATATAATCCGAAACCTTTTTCGTGTAAAAAGTAAATGCTATGCCTTTAAGATTGGGCTAATCCTAGGAAAGTAGTGATACAGTACTCTTGAGATACAGTCCCGTTGGCGTAGAAGAGAATAATTGAGTTATTAGTTATTAACTGTTGTTAAGAACTGCTCTTAAATATATCGTTCAGTTGTCCATAAAATCTGAGATATTTTATTTACAAAAAGTTATTTTACTTTAAATTATTAATATTACAAAAAATAGCTAAAATGAGACGACATTTAATATAATATATTAATGCTTTTAAAGTATTTCTACACTTGTTTTAATACTATTATTACAACACTCTTTTCATTCGTGTTTTGAATGCAAAACACGTATTAATGAAACAATTAATGAAAATTGACTAAATTTTATATGGAATTGAGTTTACTTTATATTCCTATTCGAGCCATATATTAAACTTTTTCATATATACCTTTCCTTCTCTTCGTCCGAACCGACAAATTAGTTAACATTGGTATTGACTATAATTAACATTCATCAGAAGTACTCTATTTTTTCAGTTTTCATTACATTTGTATAACTTGTCTGATATTAACATAAAATTAAACTCAAAATTCATTCAATTTCCAACACTTTATGTCATTTATTATAAAATATATATTTATATAAATATTACCTTATATTCTATATATAAGAATAACATTTATTTATGAATGCATTTAAATATTTTAGTAATGTTTTTACTTTAATAAAAATATTTTTATAAAATAATAAATACTTTTTATGAAAAATGTTTCTAATTATTGAAATCGAAAATATTGTGAAAATTTTTATACGTTGGTGTGAGCTCGGTATCTATGATGGCGAGGGGCAAGGAATAGCTTATACAGTGCTAAAGGGATTACAGTTTGAAAATGTGAACAATATTTGTATTGAGATTAGGATTATATTATAAAAAAGTCAACGTTTGGATGAAATAAATTTGTAATAATTTGTTAATTTGTTTATAAATCAATTATTTTATCATTTCTTAAATGATGACAAAAATCATTTTGGGATTATTTTGCTTTCATTTCAAAGATTGTATTAAAGACCAAAATTGTGACACTTTATTGTCTATTCAGTAAGTCTTGTTTCGAGGCTTTTATTATCTCTGAGATTTATTGTAAAAAATAAGTCAAAAAACATTATTAATTATTAAATAAAGTTTGTTATTATATATGTTTGCAAAAGAAATATTGTTTTCATTTCATATTAATTAAATGCACAATAAATTTGACATAAGATTTAGGTTAGAAATAAATGAAAACCAATCGGAAGTCAATCACAAAATAGAGTCCAAGGGATGAGAATGTATTATACGCTGCCCTTTGAATGGCTTTTTGCAAACAGCCTTTGATGAGAGCACCGGTGGTTGTAGTGATTGTTGGCTGACAAATGAGACCATTTAATGACCACAAACTGAAACAACTAATCACAGAGTGAAAGCTGATGGCCAAAGGGTCGACCATTTCGTACTATGCAATTCGATCTAATATCTCACCACTGCTCACAACTTTGATATAAGCCTTTCCTTATATATGAAAACTTTATTAAATTTAATAAATTTCCCTTAAATTCAATTTAATGAAATATTTCAAAATTTTGATTTCAATGACAAATAACTTATTATTAGTGATAAAACTTTTGTAATGACAACAGAATTATATCAAATCAAAGCCTCAAACGAATTAAAGTCTTTATTTAGTGAATGACAAACACCTGTAAAGCCATTAATGTTAACAACAAAAACGAGAAAATCGTGGCTATAATGAAGACAATTAAATAAGAATTTGTATTAAATGCGATTTTGACTCTATTGGGAGAAACCATTGGTTTGGATGTCCTTGTTTTAGATCAACACTGAGTTCATCTAAACCATAATAAACAATATTTCACTTTAACTCTAAAGAGAGAAAATAGAGTCAATTCCTGTCTTATTGTCTTCTTATGCAAACTTAAGATAAATATAAGACTTGTTTGGCGTAATATAAGAGCAAATACTGTGCAAAACATTGCAATCGACTCACAAATAATGGACTTTTTGGTATTATTTATTTGTGACAATCAGTGGTCACAATATGTCTTATGGATGACAGCAATCATAGAATATTCTCCTTTCTGTATATTCACCCTTCGCTCAAATTTGTTTATTATTACTGTATTTATCAATACTTGTATTCATTTATAATAAAATTATTTTTAAAATCAATAAATTTATTCAATTTCTTATTTAATCAGAAAATCAAAATTGTTTTTAAATTAATAAATAAGAAAATAATTAATAAAATCAATCATTAAATAAGTTTTTCATTGATTTTTTGTAACAATTTTAATTAAAGTCATATTTTTAATCAAATCGTATTAAAAATATATATAATTTATTATATGATTCAATAGATCTTCACTTTTACGAAACTGAAGCTAATATTTGGGATACAATTAGGGAATAGTAGAGGAAGTAATGCTATGTGTTCTTTGCCATCCATTATGTCAACAAATGGTCTCTTTTGTGGTATTATTTCTAATGAAATCCACAAAAGACTCAAATTTTTGTTAAATTAAAATATAGTCTCAAAAAATATGTTTGCGTGACTTCAGACTCGAGATCGTGTCTCGATGTACAGTATGTGCAGGACATGTATCCAGTGGTTAGACTTGAGCTCTACTATGAAATAACATAAGTGTCAAGCATTAGAGTATTGCACGCTCAAAGCGCTGGCATATTGTCGAGTGCTTTTCATTTTCTTTATTTTAGACTTTCATGAAATATATATCAAAGAAAAGATTTATGTTTTCATTGACTTATATTCAACATTTGGTCCAAACATTTACCCCTGAATATATCAATTCATAAACATTGATACTTTCGATGCTTTTATTTTATGTTATATTTTTTGTAAATTTTTTTCATATAAAAAATATTTATTAATTAATTATTAATAATTTTGTCGATTCTTTCTATTGAAAGAATCACGAAAATTATTACTGGTTTGAGTTGAGTAGAACTCTATTGAATAGCCAACAAAATCACATTAAATTTGATATTCTGTAAGAAATATTTGATGTCTATTGCGTGCAATCACTACTTATGGCTAAATGTTCACTATTTTGGTTATGAAATAGAAATGTTATATTATATAAATATTATATTAAATCATAGATAATATTACTTAAAATAAATTGACTTTCAATATAAAAATAATGACATTTTTTTCCTCTCAAAAAAGATTTGTTGAAATTATTGATTGAATTATTTTTGTTAAAAAATGTAAATCTTTTTCAAAACTTTTTGTGAGAATTTGTACAAAAATAAATCCAAAGACAACTAATTGGCGATTATTTTAAAAGTTTTATTGATTTAATTTTGTTTTTCATATGGTTTGCAAACGCTTTTAATTATAGTCTTTCGATTCATATCAAAGTAAAATATGTTTCAATTCAGGGGTTTCTTGTGAATTGAGGGGAACTTCCTTCAGATAAGTCATAATGTATAGCATTCAGGAAAACACTGTCCGTAATAATTATGTTTGAATGTTATAAAAGATTAGTTTTTATGTTTGTCAACTGAACTCATGTTAATAGAGGACAAACTCATTGAAAGCACACGGACTTCGTCTCTAATAAGATATCTTAAGCTTTAGTGTCAAACCGACCGTTTCATCAGTAATACAATGAAATACAAAACAGTATTTTCACTACTATTGAGATATTTAGTGTTATATTAAATTTAATTAAATTATATCTCAAAATAAAAAACAAATAAAACTTTCAATTATTTTATTGAAGAAAATTTGAAAAATTTGAATAAAATTCAGGAATCGATAAAATATAAAAAATTAATTCAAATGAAAGGTTTGAAGGACTGTATGTTCAATGAATTGTTGATGAAATACCAAAACAGATCTACTTTTTAAACGCTTAAATGAACTCATAGTGAATGCATTCACAGGTCTTGGCTAAGATGACTGTGCTATACGTCTATGTCTATCGGGATTAAGAATGTGTTTGCGTCTGATATATATATTTTTGATCATAAACTAAAAATGATGACAACTTATGGCCAAATAGTAAGCGAGGGCTCGAATGCTGTTGTGTTCAAGACTTTCTCCAATATATTGACTGAAGTCAAACCGAAACAAAGAATATCTTTTTTTGTCGATTCGGTTCATTATGTCTATAGTCGAGCACTGATTTATACGACCGAAACCATTGCCAGAAGCCATTACAACAGTGCTAATGGTTTGGTGCTTCGAGTCTTAAGTTGGATACAAAATAAAACCTTTTTTTGTAAATAATAGATTTGAATAAAATATAATATAATATAATATACAATAATTTACTCCATAAGTCATATCAAGTGTTTTACACTTTTCTCTCCCTGTGCTCTTCGCGTGTTTCGTAGAAAACACCCGATATTTGATTGCAATCCACACCCAAAACACATATTAACCCAAACACTAGTCGACAGCAAATTATTTTTCTCGTCTTCATATCATTTCAATGAAGTTCTGGCACTAAATAATCTTTAATTATATTTGAAAATTAATTCTATTAAACATTAATCATAAGAACATATAATAGTTATTCATAACTTGAATGGATCTCAAAGACAAATACAATGTTATAACAGAAATGATTTACAAATCAATTAATGAAAGCTTTATTATATCTATTATTGTAATAAAAAACTACATTTATAACAAAAATCTATTATTTATAAAATATTTCAAAGTTTGATATTCTATTGTAAAACATTGATCACAATATTATTGTATTTTTAATACTTTTTCTTTTGAATAAATCACGAAAAAAAACTTTTTTTAAGTTTAACTAATATTGAGAAACAATTAAATTAAGTTATAATAAAGTTTTCGAGTTTTAACAAATTGATTAAAAATTTAATAAATTTTCATTATTTTGTTAATTACAAAACATTATATCGTTTTCATTATATTTAAAATAATGATTTATTTTTTAAAAATCGCCATAAAATGATAACTAATGATTCTCTCTCTCTCTCTCTCTCTCTCTCTCTCTCTCTCTCTCTCTCTCTCATTCATTCATTCATTCATTTTTAAATAAAATGTTCAATTTTTGTATATATGAATGAGATTTCAATATTGTTTAAATGAATGGTTATATCCAAAGACTTGATTTATTGCGAACTAAGTTAGCATTGAATGCATTGCATATCACATAATATTGATCTCAATTTTACACAATTTTTCAATCATCCGAAAGACTCGACACTGGGTTTAAGAGAAAAAAAAGTTAATAAAATGGAAACCAATAACTAATTCAATATTTTCATGGCTAATGAAATGTCGGATTTAGTTCAAAATCTATGTCTTTTATATCAATTTATAAGGATTTGTCAGAACTTTCAATTCAAATATATTCTCCAAATTTATTAACTAAAAAATATTTATTTTTTGAAAATCAATAGAAAACAAATTCATTGTCTAATACTTTGATACTATGTTTGACATAAATCTTCATCTCTTCTACATTTTAATTAAATTATTTTATTCAAAATTTCATTAATTTTATACAATAAAAAATTAACAAAAATATATTTGTTTATAAAATTATTTTATTGCAAAGAAAGTTAAGTTTTGCTAAATTTTTTAGACACAAAAAATTAATTGAATTTTATTTAATGAAAATAAAATCAATTTTGATTTACATTAATTTAAATATATTATGAATTCATATTTAAGTCATAAAATATTAACTAAAGAAATAAATCTCAAATTCATTCAAAAGATCTAACATTAAATCAAATTATGGATCAAAAAATACATTCGAAGAATTTTAATGCAATTGTCGCTAAACTTTGGATAATAGTTAAGATATAATATATTGTAATCCAATGTATCATAAATTCATTAAACATATGCAAAATTGTATTCACTTTTGAATTGAAGCAAAATTTGAGATCATTTTTACAAATATATCTCAGTATTCAAAATGAGTTCGGATTAAAAATAAATAAATTTTTGTGAATGAAAAATGATATGCAATGTTCAACACAGAGGAACAGGCGATAGGACGTGAAGTTCGCAAAAAACAAAAAACAACTACAAAAATAACAAAACGAAAAACTTGTCCTAAAGTTGACAAAAAATGCATTCAATATTTGGTATGAATGAGAACGTGATTCAGTTGTTCAATGAAAAACTCAATTCATTTGGGATACCAAACCTCTCTGTGCGCTGAAAGTGAATCTTTTGCACAAAACAACAGATAAACCATAAGTTATATTCAGTTCATAACAACTCGAATCAAAAACAATAAAAAACCACAAACTTTTCGGTGTTTTTTGGGTTAAATTTAATGCTCGAGAGATGTTTGAAAATAAATAAGACATTTAACACTTCACACAATTTTCAACATTTCTCCTAATTTTACAAAAACTAATGCAAAGGCTTTTGTATTATAAGAAAACCACTTATATTTGAAGCCTCTTTTAATAGGCCTATACATAGGCCTCCGATACTTACTATTGTTTTGTAATTTTATATATATTTCAAAAACAACTTTATTTTGTCGAACATCTAAAGTACAGATCTTTATAAGACTTATACTATATTTCTTTCAGTGGTTTAAGTTTTTTTTGAATTCAATTTTTTAATAAAATATTTCGAAAATATTATTATAAATTGCTTTCACATTTCCTAACAAAAAGCTTTCCTTTGAATAATGAAATGTGCTTTTAGTCGAAAAATGTTTCTTTGATTTTAGTTTATATATGAATTAACTCATATATGACTAACCATTAGTTGTACGGAATTAACATTGAATTACATATTGAATAAAAGAATTCATATAATGTCTAATCTTTTGCATATTCTTTAAAAGTTTGATTTCTTTTCAAAATGTTTATGAAAAGACATTTTCATATAATATCTAAATAATTAAAAAAAATAATTAAAATGTTTATATTTTTGAAAAATTATTCAATTTTAATAAATTTGCAATTTTTGTGATTTTATTAATTGATTGAAAACAGAATCAAAGAATACATACCATTGTCTTCACTGCATTCAAATGGCTTTATGAATATGATTATAACCAATGAAATGATCGCTATTTTCATTATCACTCGTTTATATTTCATTTAATTCTTGGCAAAAACTTTTGTTTAGTTTTAATAAAATCAATGAATATTTCAAATGAAAACTTCAATTATTTTGAAGTAAACATTATTTTATTATAGTTTATGAAATTTCAAAATCATTTTCATAAGAAATTGTAGTGAAATACAAACAAAGCAATGAAATAGAGAATCGAGTGTTTGATAAGACTGTACTGTATTTGACAAATGAGAAAACTATAATAATTTAACATTGATTTTGAATGTGGAAACGAGTGGTTCATAGCGTGAATGGCATGAAGTGAACAACTCATGAGTGGCTTATATTCATACAATTTGTTCATAGATGTGAACACCAGTGATATCTGTCGTATATGTTGTGCCAATTCTGTAGATATTTTCTTATGTTATGAATTCTGTGTTTATTCTCATAATTAATTCTAATTAAAGACAAAGAAATATTTTAAAAATTTTATTCATATAATGAATCAATGAATGAATCAATATATAAGTATTGGATTAAACACTCTTTAAATTAATCTCAAGTTTTGACAAATTAAGAACAGAGAGAAAGAACACAAGAGAGAAAATGCCAATTGAAGAGTTGGTTAATGATAGTTACCTTGATCATTTTATGGGTTTAACCTTAAGTCATATATACTTAACAATTTGAAAATTTTAACTTCAATTAAAAAATAAAATAATATTTAAAATAATGTAAAAAATTAATATTATTTTGTAGTTAACATTTAAATCAAATTTTATAAAAATTTTAATTACATAAAAGTTTAATATATTTCCGAAAAATATATTCGTGAAAAATCAGAATATTTAAGATATTAACAATGATTGAACAAGGTTATGTTTTGAAGAATAAAATAAAACTTATTTTTTTGCAGTGATTTTATACGACAGATATCACTGGTGTTCACATCTATTGAACAATTCTTGTGACTCAAAGCCTCTCATGAGTTCACTTCATGTTATATGTGTTCAATAGTTGTTCTGAATCTGAAGGTCTGTGAAACCAGTCGTTCCTTACAGTTTAAAAGCAATGTTAAATTATTCTAAATCTATGATTGAAACCAAAAATCAAAACGATATAAACATTGAATAAATAATTAAAACTTTCATCAATTATGTGAAATTTGATTTGAAATATTCGCCAAAAAAATTACAAAAAAAAACTCTTTTATATAAAGTTTTCTCAAGAATTGAATAAAATTGAAACCAAGAATAAGTAGTGATAATGAAAATAACAGTCATTTCATTTGTTGCTCTCATATTCATAACGACATACGATTGCAGTGATGATGGTATGTATGGTATAATTATTTGATCAAATATTTGAAACAATTGTTATTCAAAATCAATAAACATTTATTAATTTATTAATTATAAAACATTTGGTAAAACAATATAATATAAAAAGAGTGAAAAAATTGAAAAGTAACTCAAAGAACATTTAAAACTATTTCTTTTTTATCATTAGTTTTTAAAATATTTTCTAAAGTTATAAAACAATTAGTTTTGAATGTATTCTCAAAGCTCTAACGAATAAAAAAAAATAATTTAGAAATACTTTAAAGAGATTTTAAAAGAGTAAAAAATACTTAAAATCTCTTTTAATATAATAAAGTTTTGTTTACAGAGAGTGAGGCTTACATTGGATCATAATTTTGCGAATAGTATCAAACAAAACATAAGACAACTCTCTATGAGATCACAAAACTATCAAAAATACATTTCTATAAATATTCAGACATTTTTTGCGATAAAAGTTAGAAATCATAGAATAATATAAACTGAAAATCAAATGCAATATTATTTTGAATATATTATATTTTTTATATGACTTCTCGTTTGGAAAAATAGCTGTCATTTTCACATTTAAAGCTTATGTAAAAAGTTATTCAATATATAAAATACAAAACTATATTTGATTCAAAGCTTAATATATCACAGAATATATCAAAATATAGACTTATATACAAGATATCTATAATTTAATAACAGATCAAATATGAGTGCATTTGTCAATTGATTTTAAAATTCAAACATTTGTTTGATTTATTGAAGACTGAGATTAAAAGTGTTATATATTTGAGTTAAATATTACAAAAGTGTTGAGCTATTCGTATGTAAACTAATCGAAAGCTCATTTGTGACAACATTTGTCTTTGTTATGTCAATGCAATTATTGATTCACATCCATACACATCTAATAACACATTCCTCCTGAGCCGTACAGTAGATCCCATTCCACTATATTGAACAATGAGTGCAAAATCTATTACACATATCAACGATATGTCACTTATTTGCCTAACATTTGACAAAAACAGACTTCAATTTTGAGATGAATTTTTTATGAAAAAAACTTCAATTTCAATGTAAATTCAAATTTTTTGAACATTTTATTCAAATATTTGCAAAAACTTTTGGACAGTCGATAATAATGGGAGAAATTGTTGTATTTTTTCACTCATAAGGTTTGACAGACATATGAGCGAAAGATTTATTTGAAAGACTTCTTCATATTATTGATAGCTTTCATCAAAAAATTTCGATGAACTTCATTACTCTTCACATTTTTTCATCCCTTTTCCTTTAGATAACTTTCCTTTCGTTTAAGTAGTTTTCTTTAAACCAAATATTTAAATGACTTCAAATATTTTCTCGCATTTATTTTCACTGTATATTTGATAATAAAATATTTTTTTCTTCATTTTTCGACTCAAAAATAGTTTAAATTTAAGTGAAATAAAAGATTTATTTGTATTTGCCTTAAATTCTATTAACACTTGAAATGAGTTGAAATCAATTCATTGAGATTTCAAATTTCGATTAACTCTTGCAATGTATTGAGTTTTTGACCGAAAATAGAGGCAGACATTGAGGCCAACCGTACTCTACGGGCGCTCACTATTAGTCATATGAGTCATACGAATACTCTTAGCCATTGAGTGGCAAAAGCTTTGAGTCTAAATGGGGTCCAAAATAACATAGTATTGCAAAACTATTCTCCCCTTCAGATTATATGACATATTCTCTATTGATTATCATATTTGACGCCTTTTTTGCGGGAGAGAGAGAGAGAGAGAGAGAGAGAGAGAGAGAGAGAGAGAGAGAGAGAAAATTTTTAATGTGTTTTCACGAAATT